>JARFJB010002209.1:6042500-6207500 GCA_036346205.1 Vesta saturnalis | reverse complement strand
CCCACATACGCACACACGCACGCATGCTCACACGCACACGCACACGCACACGTACACGCACGCACACACGCACACACGCACACGCGCACACACGCACTCGCGCACACACGCAAACACGCGCACACGCACACACGCTCACACGCACAAACACGCGCGCGCACACACGCACCCGTGCGCGAACAAGCACACACACACACACACACACCCACACAAACAAATGCACATACCACACACACACACACACACACACACACACAGAGCACACACACGCACACTCAAACACGCCCCCCTCCTTCCGTACACATGCACACACATACGAACACGCACACATGATCACGCACCACACGCACCATACGCACACAGGCACACACGCGCACACGCACACACGCACACACGCACACGCGCACACGCGCACACGCGCACACATGCAACCACGCACACACGCACACCCACACGCACACACGCACCACACGCACACGCACACACGACACACGCACACACACCACACACCACACACACACACACACACACACACACACACACACACACACACACACACACACACACACACACACACACACACACACACACACACACACACATACACGCACACACGAAACACAGGTAGACATTATGGCCGATCTTGGCAAAATGTTGTAAAATGAGGTAATACGTCAATTTAGCGACAGTGAAAGAAATTCCATTGCATAACCTTCTGTACCTCCATATTGTAATGTGTGTTTGAACGCCCTATATATATATATATATATATATATATATACGCTTTTGTTCGTTTTCTTTTCATGTTCTCATGCTAACGAAACTTGTTTTTTTTGTTGTATACATAAAATTGAAAGAAGACTGACATGTTTGTATTGATTGATTGCGCTAAGCTTTATAGAGGTTTTCGAAATAAAATTTTCATATTGAAACGTAAAGTGGATTTCTGAAATTGGCATTTGAATTTATCATGGATTAATTAATTGAAAATAGAAATTTCAAAAGTTGAGCATAAATTATTTTCCTGTAGATTTTTATAAAAAGGTTTTAAAAATAAAACGTAGTTGTTGATAAGAAAAGTTCGAATTTAAATTGAAAGATGAGCTCACCCTTGGAGTTGTTTGGTTAAATGATGTGCTGTTGATGTCATTTTTAGTTCATGCGTTTTAGACATTGACGCCTTATTTCTGTCAAGATACAGTATCTCGTCCGTTGGTGTTAATTAATCATCGTTACCGTAACGTAATACGTCTTTGGACTACAATATGTATTCTAGTAAAGGTTCAGTACTTATGCCCTTAAAGATTGATAGCGCGAATGGAAACAGGATGCTGCTTAAACATTTTTTTTCGTGCGAAAGTTTGTTGAGAAATATGGTGCAACGTTGTTAAGAGGGAGGAAGAGGCTGGTTTTTTACTCGGTTAATTTAGCGGGGATTCTTGATCTGACTGTCAGTTCTGTAGGATGTGAGTTATTGGTGGGGGTACGTTTTCGAATAACCCGGAGGAGCTAACATATCGTTCCGGTTGTGGCCAACCTAGAGCACCGTTCAGGTGGATATATTGAAGTTCATCCCTCCTAGTTGTTACTTGTAAAAGCTATTTTTGTGTACATAAACTATACAACGTCCAAGGCGGTCAAATAGAGCGTAGCGTTATA
The DNA here is from genome assembly GCA_036346205.1 of Vesta saturnalis. Lineage (NCBI taxonomy): Eukaryota > Metazoa > Arthropoda > Insecta > Coleoptera > Lampyridae > Vesta > Vesta saturnalis. The sequence continues at coordinate 6,205,841 of JARFJB010002209.1, read as the reverse complement.
GAAGTTGTTATTTGGTAATTGCTGCAATGGTTTGCCGTTTGTTAGTCAATAAGCAGGTATCCAGAAGCCGTTCACGTCCAGATTGTTTCGGATGTTAGCTGGAGGAAAAGTATTCAAGAATTTTGCAGAAAGTAATTTAACATTGAACGTTTATTGTGATTGTGTTACCATACGATTATGTTTCAATTAAGGTTGACGAACTACTTTTATTTGCGTTTTGGATTTTTTTTAAATGTTTAATTAAATGTACTACAGGTTTATGTGTATAAAAATTTTGCATTGTAAAATTGATTTTGAGTGACCATTTGGCTACGTAAATGTTCTGCATTTCAACCGTATCTATATAACTTTATTTTCAAAATTTTAAAGTAAGGCAAGTTAGACCGAATTGAGAAAGAGGGGTGGTACATTCTCCCCTATTAGAAATTGTAAGATAACCGACTATAAACTAGTGTTAACATGTGTATCGTTGTTGTGTGTTCTTTATTTTACTGATGTTTGTACAATAGATGAACGATTAATAGGATTTAATAGCGTTTTTCGTGATCTCCTTCCGACCACCGAAGGCAATAATTTACGAAAAGTGGTGATTTAAAGAATTTAAAGATTTTTATTTTAATTTAATTACCATATTATGTTTATTTGACTGTTTAATATGTACTATTTTGGATTTCTTATTTCAATGTAGTATATATTTAAATTGTCTCCTTTAGTGACTATTTTGTTTTCTTAAATGTAAACCTCAATCCGCTATCTCTTCTTAGAATTACAACTTACATGTGTATTTCGCTCGTATAGGCCCGCAATATGGGTTTACATACTTAGCAATAACACGCGCGTGGACTTAATTCACACTACTCACTCACGCACGGATTGTGAGAAAATACTCTATTTTATTGTCTCTTTAATATTTCTCTGGTCTAATCAAAATTGACTATTGTTATTTGTGCCATTCTTTTTCACAAATGTCTTATCTTTTTATACACTACTACTTTAATACAATTACTTGAATTTACAACTTAATTTAAATTTATGTGTATGCGAACCTTTAATCACTCCAATTAAAGGTTGGCATACACAAAACAGATAATGACGCGACAATAACAATAACAAGTTATGTCAAATGGCCATGTGATGCGTGTAATCCTAATTTCAATACTTTTTACTTTTCCTAAATACACAAAGGACCCCGCACCCAAGTAATGGAAAAATGGCAACCGATTACATTTTTTGAAACTTTGGTATGTCATTGTACTCGATTTAGTAACCAAAAATGTCAATGGGCCCAACTCAATCCTATGACTAGTTTTCGAGATACAGGGTGTTAAAATTGCCCCGTTTTTTTTGGAATTTGTATTTTCAAACTTAAGAGCTAGATTACATTTCTGTTGCATAAATACGTTTACTGCATATTTAAGTAATACATTAGTAAATACATACAATTCAAAATATTTATAACTACAGGGTGATTTACAAATATATGAAGGTAGTTTTTTGCAGAAACTCACTATTTTCAGTATAACTTCAGGGACCCATTTTTTCAAAAGGTACTATCCAATATGGTATTTTGACGATAAAACGTTGCACAACAAATATTTATTATACAGGGTGTTTTGTAGAATAAGCCACAATATACAATTATTTTTTTATGACTTAATTCACAACGCCGCACTTCCGAATTGATTTTTGAGAAAGTTGATACTATTACTATATTTGTATATATAAGCTTCATATATATAGGGTGATTTATTTATTAAAAGTTATTGTATTTTAAGAAAAGTACAAAAACCATGACTATTTAAAAATTTCCTGGGTTCAATGTAACCATTTTCTCAGTATATACTATTTGTAGGAGCCTCTTAAGAGTTATGTATTTTAAATCCGATACTATGGCCAGTTTTCGAGATACAAGGCGTAAAAGTTGAGAAATGTTCAATTTATTAGTGTTTCTTATTTAAACTGAAAAGCTAAATTGATTTTATGTTACCTATATAAGTATAATGTAAGCTTAGTTCGATGTACTTAAAAGTTGTGCAAAAAATATTTACTGTTGCAGGGCGATTCACTAATTATTTACAATAGATTTTTGCAAACACTTAATATCTCTACAATTTTGCCATATGTATTTCATTTCTTAAAGTGTATATCTACCCACTTACAGTTTCGCAAGCTATACTGTTCATAGAGGGTGAACCATAAAGGCATACTGTCAGCTACCAAAAATAAATAGGATTTGAAATTATTACAACGATACCTTGTATTTAGGGAGTGACTTTTATGTTAATTTCATAATATTACATTAAGTACGCATGAGCATAATATATACAGGGTGATTTGGTTGTTTTATAATTACCTACAAAATATATCACACGTTGTACTGATATACGTGACTAGTTTTTATACACTAGGCAATATAGATAATACCTACGTCAACTGGAGAATGTCGTGTAATTTGTCTTCTAAGAGACGCAAATTATAGAAAATAAATATTTTCTTCCCTATTTAAGTAAATTAACTGTCTGCCGTTAAAATGCCTGCCACACGCATAACAAGTTAACCAGCTTGCGGAAGCCATTTTGAATGAAAATAAACACACTCAAAGTTGAAAATGATAATTCATAACAAAACTAAAAACTTAAAAACACACAAAACTACATATAGAGTTAAACAGCATAAAATAATGAAAAACTTGGTAAGAATTTGACAACAGTAATGTGTCATTTGTTTTTACCGAGGTAATTGGTTGAGTACAGCCGACTATGATTAATTAATTAATATTAGCATTCAGGTATTGCAACAGTGATATAATTATTGGAATGCATCTGTTTTATTGTTAAATCAGAAGCAATTTGTATAAAATATTTTGTGGGCAAATACAAGGTGTTACAAAAAGTAGTAGCATCCTAAACTAATCTTTTAAGGATGTCTTTTAATTTGTTTATTGATAGATAAACCTTTCATGTGACTGTTTTCGTTAAAAAATACGTCGGCAAGGTAAGAGAAACCCTATAACTTGTTAATCAAATGCTGAAAAAAATATCTAGTGTGGAACACCACACGACATTCCAACCTACAAAATGGAAATTAAAAGAAATGTAATAATTTTAATAATATTGTTTTAAGATAATTATGCAACCTCTTTTATAATAAGCTCAATACGGAAATAAGCAACAGTGTAAAAACAAAAACATTGAGCCACGTCAAACAGATGTTTAAAACTGCATTCAAATGAAATAATTTTAATTATAATTCTTTTTTGTGTAACTATGGAACGAAAACAGGCAACGTTGTAAAAACAAAAATTTCAAAAACAGATTGATAGACGTAGATGTCAACTTAAAACAAATTCTAAAGCCGCCCGCTTCTATAAGATATCAATAGTACAATTTAAACATTTTTATTCACATATAATTATTTTTTAGACTTACCTTGCGTTATATTCAGAAACTTTATAAATTCTTATGTAAAACTAAATTTTCTTTAAAAAATGTGTTTACACTTTTTTGTAAAATTAATCGTTATTCAGATATTGAAAAAATTTGAACTAATACTTAAATTCTACCTTAGGAATTTTTTTACCGCTAAATTACGCGTCGTATCAAAAAATTGCATTGAACATAACTAATCGATACGTTTAAGGTCTATGTTTGGGCATTTTTATATCTTTGAAATATGCATCTGTTTTAATAATGTTTCATAAAAACCAAAAAGTTACATTAATAACCCCCCCTCTCCGCCGCTGGATTTCTCCGAAACTCTAATCAGATCTAAGTCCAGTGAAAACAAGCTTAAATACAAGTCCGTAGGTATTTTGGTTCTGGAGTTATCGTAGATACTAACATACATCCATACACACACACGCACGCATGCACTCACGCACGAAACAAGGTGTGATATATTTTGTAGGTAATTATAATACAACCAAATCACCCTGTAAATATTATGCTCATGCGTACTTAATGTAATATTATGAAATTAACACAAAAGTCACTAACGAAATACAAGGTATCGTTGTAATAATTTCATAGCGTATTTATTTTTGGTAGCTGACAGTATGCCTTTATGGTTCGCCCTGTATGAACAATATAGATTGCGAAATTATGAGTGGGTAGATATAAACTTTAAGAAATAAAATACATATCGCAAAATTGTAGAGATATTAAGTGTTTGCAAAAATCTATTGTAAATAATTCGTGAATCGCCCTGTAACAGTAAATATTTTTTGCGGAACTTTTAATGTACATCGAACTAAGCTTACATTACACTTATATAGGTAACATAAAATCAATTTAGCTTTTCAGTTTAAATAAGAAAAACTAATAAATACAACATTTCTCAACTTTTACGCCTTGTATCTCGAAAACTGGCCATAGTATCGGATTTAAAATCCATAACTCTTAAGAGGCTCCTACAAATAATATATACTGAGAAAATGGTTACATTTAACTCAGGAAATGTTTAAATATTTTAAATATTCATGGTTTTTGTACTTTTATTAAAATACAATAACTTTTAATAAATAAATCACCCTGTATATATTGAAGTTTATATATACAAGTATATTAATAGCATCAACTTTCTCCAAAATTAATTGGGAAGTCATAAAAAAAATATTTGTATATTGTGGCTCATTCTATAAAACACCCTGTGTAATAAATATTTGTTGTGCAACGTTTTATCGTCAAAATACCATATTCGATGGTACCTTTTGAAAAAATGGTTCCCTGAAGTTACTGAAAATAGTGAGTTTCTGCAAAAAACTACCTTCATATATTTGTGAATCTCTGTATCTCGAACACTAGTCATAGGATTGAGTTGGGCCCATTGATACTTTTGGTTACTAAATCGAGTACAACAACATACTAAAGTTTCAGAAAATTCAACCGGTCGTCATTTCTCTATTACTTGTTTTACTAATCTGCTGCGATCATTATAACCTATGACTACCAAAAATATAACTTCTCTTATGAAACTGTTCCACAAATAAGATAGTTTTATTTATCACTTGTTAAAATAGTCCCTGTACCTTTACTTTATTGCTAGCGTTAACTAGTTACAAATAATTGGCTGTGTCGAAGTAATGTCAGAGAGTACCTACTAACTTTGATAATGTAAGTAAAATTCTAGTAGCCATTGTAGCATAGAAATAGTAGATACCCGCCATTTTAGTATTAATTCTTTAACTACTTGTTAAACTTGCTGGAAGCACCTCCGTACATTTTCTTTCTGCATTTTATTTAGAACAAAGACTTGCTGAAACCATAAAAGAGATATTTGGTGTCCCACGTGTATAATAACGATGTTAATTACCTTTTCAATTGACTTCCCAATTTTTCAATGGATGTAAATTCGAATTTTAATTTAGAGAACATTTTTTATAAAACATGTAATAAAAAATAATCCTTGTCTATACATAGCCTAGATATTTATATTTAGAAATTACGCGAAGCGTAAAGACTGCCTGTATACGGTTACCTAACTATTCAAATCACGAGGTGATTGCATATGTTGAATGTAAATGAAAGCTTCACATAGTGATCTGATACTCTCCGTCTATCTGATGTTATCGTAATGACGGTGTGCCTACCCCCAGTAATAAATAACGTTGCTTCCGTCGGAGCTAAAGCTCAGTATTTTATCTGATTACCAGGCCTCTCTCGTCATTGTAGGATCAAACAGATCTGCACCATAATATGTTTTAAGCCTTTTTATAAACAAATTGAACTTTTTTCGTATATGTTACTAGAATCTGAAACGTTAGTATTATCATTTTAAGGTTTACTTAAGTATTATAATGTGTACTGTAGTGAGTCGTTTTTTCCCGCTGCCGTAGTTATCAATCATCATACATTGAGAGAAGTTAATAACCCTTCCCCAATCACACCCCGTCTAAATCATAATTGAGTAAACATTCCGAATCATACAATAAAATTTACAAATGCAAAATATTTCGCAACAATGAAATCAAGAATAAACTCTAATTGTTTACTTAAAGATATGACTGCCAAATATTAAATGCACTACAATGAAACCAAAAAGAAAACTGAATTATTTAAATAAAAATAGAATAAGTTGAACATTTTCAATAAAATTAATTTGTACCCGAGTCAATAAAATTATTGACAAAAGTGATTTGAAACAATTCCTCGTAATTTAACAGGAAGAAAATATCTATGACTACGCAAAAAAAAACTACCAATCTGTAATGATGACTGTACTAAATTGTGTAGAATGTAATTCTAAATATCTATCATGTTTTAAATGACTAACAGACTCGGAATATAACGCCATTGAATCTAAATATCTAATCTAATTATTAGCTTGTAACGACCCCAAATAATTGGTAATTAATATAGATTTTTATTTTCAATTCTATGGATAATGTAAACAAAAATTTATTTAGTTTCAGCACCCAGACGTGGTAACGATACGTCACTTTTGTGTGCGCACAATTTTCCCCTTGGATGTGTGCAAAAGCACATCGCGTGTATATTGATTAAGTCCCACTTTACAACGAAATATAGAAGCGGAATTTTTAATACAATTTGACACTCCACTTCTATTTCTTCTTCCGTAATTTCTCTTAACTCGAGAAAAATCCTGATCAGTGTTCTTAAAGAGTTTCTTTGGAAGCATTAAATCTATTATTATTAAACCGTATTCCAGTACCTCTAAAGAATTTATATTTTAAAAATATTAATAGTAAAACACCTGACAATTCCTGCCATTCCCGAATTATTAAACCATTCAAAAATTAACCTAAAGCGAAAAAGGGACAAAGCAAGTATGAATTTACCCTTTTAGATGAGGAACCTCGACGGGAGAGTAAGTACGTTACGAGATCATTCCCTTCTAGGTAATGAGGCTTAAAGCACTGTCTGAGCGTGATCGACTGAAGTGTATACCAGGTTAAAGTCAAACAAGTTAAATTACACTGGCTCCTCTACGTTTTAAGGCTGACCTATCATCCTTTAAATATCTACAGTGGTTGAAGCTCTTTTGCAGGTAAAGGGCCAAAACCTCAGTTCGCAGGTAGCTACGTATGTAAAATCGCCCTGTACAACAGACTGCTTGTACAAGAAAAATATGAAGTCTCCAAGAAATATTCCGTATACTTCATTAATTGAAAACAGAAACTTCCTTGTTTCTAAATAGAAGGAATACGATTAATCCTAAAAAAACCAAATACGTATACATTGACTTATTAATATAAATACTCAAATTTTAGTTCCTTTATTAAATCCAATTAAAACCTTATACCAGCATAATTTGATTATTTGACTATTTGATTGATTTTCATTTACCGAAAATACATCTGCGATTACATATTGATTGCGCCCCATCTGAGAATAAACAATATTTCGTATTCGTGATAACCATGTTAAACAATGATAAATTAGCCTTTTCTATTAAAAACAATTCCGTGTTGTATATAAATCCTCTTTTAAATTTATATTCAATAAAACGCGTAAAAGTAAAAGTAAAAGTACTTACAACCTGTTGATAAAAAATTCCTGGCCACATCACAACATAGATTAAAGTTTATATTCATCCTGCATAGTATCTTATATTAATTACGTATTAATTAGGAAAATCGAAAACTCTCCCCTTTCTTGGAATTTCACCCCAGACTCTCAAATTTTATTTACTTAGTCCATAACAAATAAATATTACTTACTTGTATATTAAGACACCAAGTTGATTCCCTGGATACAATTTATACACACACACGCGTGCGCGCGCACACACACACACACAGACACACACACACACACACACACACACACACACACACACACACACACACACGCACACGCACACGCACACGCACACGCACACGCACACGCACACGCACACGCACACGCACACGCACACGCACACACATACAACACACACACACACACACACACACACACACACACACACACACACACACTAACACACACACACAACTCTTAAGAACAAATTTGATGTTTCTTTGAATCGTAAACAACCGGCCGCGCCATTTTGTTATTTGTCACTAAATAGTTTGTGTTTACAGTGTCGGAACGAATTTCCATGGCAGAGCCAGGAAGGAACCCCTAACAACCATTGTGGATTTGTTGCGTAGAAGGTGTTCGGCTTACCAGGCGTTTCCAAAAGAAGAACTATTTAATTTATCCAGAATTGTTTATTTAGTTTTTTTCATATTATCTAGTTTATTCCTTTGTCCATAATTATTTAGTTTATCTACAATTATTTGATTATTTTATGTTATTCTGTATTTAAACATTCTGTTAATCACCGAACAGCTAAAAAATGTGAAAAGCCACTTCAGCTCACCGCTGAACTTAGCTACAGGCATAATACAAAATCCACCTTTTGTGTGGAAGTTAATTAAAGTTAGAGTCCCAAAAGGACGTCATCACAAACTAATTACACACATTGATAGAATTGGCAAAGGAATAATTTAGCTTGTGTTTTAATGCATATTCTCTATTTTATTCAGTTTATACCAATAGATTGAATTAGTTTCTGACGAACGAAATTAAATTGGGTAATTATCAAAAAAATAATACGTACACCGTCTGCATAAATTGATTTTTTCAGATTAAAAATTGATTTTATTTAACCGTGAAAATACGACTTTGTAAATTGATTTCATATAAACAATGTTATAGATCAACGTAAATACATTATATTCACATAATTGTGAAATAATGCGGCTCTCTTTGACAAACTGTGAATAGATGTCATATTTTAGATAATCGTGTACATCAAATTGTCAATTAAAAACATAATAAATTTTATAACCATCATCTTCAATTATTTAATTATCTGCAATGCTTCTTTTTTTAACTGTTGAAGTTGCCGCTTATCAGCATCGTTCGGTAGCACTTAAAATCTCCCCAATCATTAACCGTACAAGCTGAAATTGATTAAGCAAATAGCAGTTAGAAACGTTTCGTATTGTGTACTTAATCCGAAAATAAAATTCTCATTAGATAATTAGGTACAGAAAAATTGAATACATGTAACATACATATTTAGATCGGTTGTTAAAAAGCCATGGCTTATTAATTGGATTAAATTACAGATGTTGTTTAGGGTATGGTTGAAATCTTGCTAATACCTAAAATTAAATAATTTTAAGTACATTATGAATTTCTATTACTGTTTTATGTAGAATTTTAAACTTATTGTTCGTGTACACTAATTAAAACCGCGCTGGTTCAAATTAGAATAAAATAAATAAACCAAATAAATTTCCTATTAAATACATTGATATTTAACAACCGATTTACACTTTCATATATATTAAACATTTGGTAAATCTCACAACACTAATATCATACGCAAGTTGTGTATAAAAGATGTCAAAGGTTACGTAGATAATATAAATGTGTATAATATGACCGCAGTAGCTTTATAATCTCGCAAAACAGCTGCGCATTTATTAAAAACAAAATCATCAATTCTTATCCATTACTGGTTAAAAGCCCGTGTTTGTAAAGAAGGTGTAACCTTTGTTTGTATGCCAAACCGCCCTCCCGACCAGAATAAATTAAATTTTCGGGGCATATTCATAATTTTAAAATTATCGACAAGAGCGTTGGTGTATAGAAAAAAACAGAAATTATCTATTCAAACACTTTGTAAATTGCTTTCAACAGCTAACACATGTCCCAGTGGTGACCCAATTTCGGTATTACCAAAATTTAAGGTAATAGCATTGTTTGTATCCTAGATCCAGATTGAGTGTTATTTATTGCAGATTGTTTTCCAATAGTTACTTTATTTAAAAGAATCAACAAAAAACGCTTATTTTATAAAATTGGGCAAAAAGTTAAGAAAAAAGTATTTATACAAACTAGCTTATAACTTTCTAACGGCCAGGAATAGAAAATAATGTGCACAAGAAAAAATTCCTAGAATTGATCGGCCTTTTAAAATATCCAATAAAAAAGGTATGGTTCTGAAAAAAGAATTTCGAAGCGTCGCAACGCCCAGCGTGTTTCATATTGTAGTAAATTTTTGCCTTAACTTCGAGAGGACTGGTGCCGAAATAACATGCTTTTTACCGAACGAATTTTCCTCCAACTTTTTTCGAGAAAATCCCATTTCCCATGATAAATGAATCACCCTGTACACACGGAAATGGGTTAAATAGAAACTGGATTAATTGATTATAATTAAAAATATATACAGAAGGCTGAAAATAATCGTTTGAATACGAAATATTTGGTATTCGGTTTATTTTCAATTTGAATGAATTTTACGAAACACGAAAAATATGTAAACGTAGATGTGGTTTTGGGTGATACCGTTCAATAAACTATAAATTCAATTGATTATTTAAAAAAACAGGAAGTTGAGTTAATACGTTGAATTTATTACTATTTCTTGGATCAAGATGGTTTTAATTACGTTAAAACGTAGAAAATTATTTCAAATTGGATGGTGTTAAATTAGGTTTTATTCCTACGTTTTAATTACGTTAAAGCGTAGAAATAAATTATTTCTAATTTAAATAATTTCTTATTGTAAATTGCATTCGTTTATTGTGAAGCACCATTTTAATCTCAATTTAGTTGTATAAAGCGGAATGGTTTTTGGGAATTCTGGTTTTATACGTTTTAGTAAATAATTATACAGGTGGTTTTTAGATAGGGCTGGATATAGAGAATGTTTAAATTGTAATTCCTTACAGCCAAGGTAGTCACCTCAAGAGCCGAATAAGGGTATTACTATTTGCTCTAGATATTTAGAATCAATACGGTCAACCCTAAATACGTAGAATAGAATTGGTTCGGATTTTTAATTCGGCGTTTCAGAGGTATTAGCTGCGCTTGATCCACTCAGGTGGGCTTCGATCCCGTTATCTAGAAAATAGATCTATAACGAATCCACACTACAGCCAAAGTGATTCAGCTATTAGCTTAAACTCTGCATGGGTCGCTAGTCCCTGTTTTGCGTGAGATTAATAGCAAAATGATTTATGGGTAACAGGAATTGACAGGTACTTCAACTATTACTATTTATAACTAAAAGTTGTGTTGAGAATCGGAATTGCAGAGAAATATTCTGCTGGAGTATTCTGCAGAGAATTGTCGAATTACAAAAAAAGTAAAGGTGGTCACGTATTTCCAAGCTCCGTCAGCCGCAATCATGTGAATTCTCAGCATACATACATACATTACGAATTACATGAAACTTTCGCTTTTATACTTCGCGAAGAAGTGGAGTTTTGGCAAAATAGACGCGATGGCTTTTGCACGCATTGAAGGGGGAACCGGTGCGTGCGCAAAAGTGCCGTTTGTTACTATATCTGGATACTGAAACTAAATAAATTCTTGAATAAATTATTATCTTCATAATTTTAAAATAATACAAATTTATGTCGTTCACTACTTTTCTGGCTCATTAAAATACTGTTTTATAAGCATCAAACTAGCTACATGATCAATAATAATGTGAGATTTCTTCTCTCTTACTATTGCATTCATTCTACTGATACACGCTGACATTCTGAATAACTGCAAGGTATAACATAAGTGGAATACTAGATAAATACCCCCAGTAGGAATTTAGAGATTTGATATAGATATGATATATTAAAACCCTTCCAGAGAGACTTTATTATCCTTTCACCAAACGCAAGAACAATTTCAGATGGCCACTCGTTTGGTGCAAGGACTCGGGAAGGACCCTTAGCTCAAACAACACGTCGTACATTAAGGCTAAAGTTTGAACGAACTGTTTAGATGAAAATCGTTTAAATAGCCAGAGAAACATAATTGGGTAAGACAAATTAATTGTTATTTTAATAAAAATTATTAAGGTAATGTTTAAATAATAATTCATTTTATTCCAGTTCTTAAAAATGAAAATAATCAGCGCTTTTGCGTGTGCACCAGTACCCCCTTTCACGATCTGCAGAAACGTTGCCACATTTCCTACCTAAAACCCCACTCATTCGCAAGGTTTATAAGCGAAATTTTTAACTTTTACTTTTAATTCTGTTTGTAGAACGCTTCTCTACAAATACTCTCTTGCCTCTCCGTTTGTAATAATTTATTACACCTGAAATTCTCTATTCGAGAACATAACCGCCTGACCCGCTCTTAAAGCAATTTCAATTGAATTAAATAGAACTTATTGTTCTATAGGATTCTAACACTCCGAAGTATAACCAATTTTTACGAAAATAGTTGTAATATCTAGAAATTCCTGTTAACAATCCATCCTTAAGAAATTAATTGATGTTAAAGAGTGTTTGCGTATTATACTGGTCTTAGGTAGATTGACTGGTTAACACCGGCGGTCACCGGGATTATTATAGGACTTCTTCTAGTTAATGGGGTTAATATAAGCCGCGTCTGGTTGTACGATCACGCGCTGTAACCTCAGAAACGGCAATTTACAAATCCCATCCTGAACCCCTATGTATAGTTCTATATATTCAAGGTATCCGATACAGCTTTGAATAAGTAGAATCTCTAAGATTCGTTAATTTAGACTATTGAGCCCACTGGCTTGGCTATTAACGAGATTATAAACGAACACCCGATATATCCTGAACCCCTGTATATAGTTCTATGTATTCAAAGTGTCCGATACAGCTTTGAATAAATAGAATCTCTAAGATTCGTTAATTCAGACTATTGAGCCCACTGGCTTGGCTATTAACGAGATTATAAACGAACCCCTGTATATAGTTCTATATATTCAAAGTATCCGTTGCAGCTTTAAATAAATAGAATCTCTAGAATTTGTTGATTTAGCTCGAGCTCCTTGCTTGGCTATCAACACTTATAATTTATTCCTCCTGTATATCACGAAAATCCACCTGAATATCAAGGCCAAATTATTACCGAAAAAAACCTGAATTGTGTAAAACATTAAATTTATACAACTAACAGAAAGTAAATTTTACGTTTTACTTCGAAGTAAAAGAATTTCTATTTTACAATAAGAAATCAAATAGATTAAAGAAATTTAATTGCGCTTAGCTATTAAAACTTTAAGATAATTATTCTTAGAGAAAATCCATTTTCATATTCCCTAACAAGTAGCCACATTCAATTAAAGTGTAAGGAATCATCCTCTTTATACAAATAAAACGAAGGTCAACGTTCCATTTTAGTAGTTTGAATGAACTCTTATCAATTTTCAACAACACATTGTTCGAAAATATTTCTGTATCATATGAACTTTAAATTGCGAATTCCAAACGTTGAATAACCCCTTGTACATATTTGATTGTATATATTATTTGTAGTTAATTTAGAACTAGTCTTTCCCTTAGTCCGTGTGTACAAACCCTCAAAAGAAACAAATCAAATACAACCGTTGCCTAACACGAATTTGTATTAACACTAATCGTGTAATTATCAAAATCTCGTGTAAGGCCTGCTTTTCTTTAACCTGTTCCGTATTTCAAAACGTTACTTAAGAAAATATAAGTAATAAAGGACCAGTCTACGATAGAAATTTGAAATACGCTCGAACCTCGAATTCAACAACATTGTCTTATATTTGTTAAAATAATAGACAAATAAACTTATCTGTCTAAATCACAGTAATCCTCCCGGGTTTTGAAGTGTACACACACCCTTGTATTATTTTCACCTGAACACATTATATTTATTTACAAAGAAACAAAACCACAATTATTTTATTTTTGACAACTACATTATAACGCGCTTGTTTACAGGAAATTTCCAAACCGACCACGAGCACAGATACACAGGCGACACCTGTCCCTAAACCATTAAAACAAAAATCTTAGGATTTACCGCCGACATTTCAACGATACCAGCATTACTCCGAGGTACGGTGGGCTGCCCAAATACCAGGCGCTGTATGAAGAGATCCCTTATTAGATGTTTTAGAAATTTTTCGTTTATTTTCCATCGTTTTGTTTAACTTGAATATTTAATTATTTTACCAGAATATTGTTTTGTTAAGTTATTAAAATTCCAGAAGTTTTGTTTTAATATATGTATTAAACCTGGGTATGAAAATTGTTTAACAGTTATATAACAGTCTAAGAAAAACCTACTTCCCAAATTCCTGACTAGCCAAGGTTAAAAAGAAATCCACGTAGTGGTAATTAGTCAGTGTAACTCATTAAAGAAGCCTGTACAAAATTATGGATCTTACACTGGTGTATTCAAAATGTTAGCACGAAGACGAAAAATTTTGCCAAATTGCTGAAACGGTTCTAAAGGAACTAGCAACCCATCGTACGTTAAATATTATTGCAATTGTTTTAATTATTTCTCCTAAGTTAGCGGTACATTGTTTAATTTTTCTTTGGTTTTTCGCAGATTGACTTACAAAGTATACAATTTGTCCATAAATATTTGGAAATGGTTAGTTCTCTGAACTTCAGATACTACACCTCCAATTAATAATTCTAGTCGATTATTTAGACAATGCCATGTGATCACATTTCGAATGTTTCTTCAACAAACCCCAGATTTTTTACCTAACATAACACTTGCTCCATCATTTGTGAAAGACACTAAATGACGTTGTAGGTAACTGTTATCAAATCCGTATTTTTCTAGACATTTTAATAGACACTACATTACTTATGTTATTATTAAAGCCGTTTGATTTGACAATTCCATTAAATCAAGAAACATGTAATGTGGTTCTTTTAGTTTATTAGTTCACTTAGAATCGCAGACTCGTAAATGATAATTGATAAACGTCCTCTTATATCTACAATTTGTTAGAACAATACTGATTTCATATGTTGGGCAATACGCTGTATGATATTAGTAGCACTTAACCTTGAGCTCAAACCATTCAGCTCTTAAAGTTGAATATGGTCAAAATACGGGCGGTAACTTTTGCAATATAATAAGCAGTTCGAAAGTTCTTCCATGTACTTTCATTCAGTTGGTCCGTTAAAATTCTAGCTATACTTTGTGTCTTAAAAAATTTGTTCGGCTTGTCCAAGTGCAACACTTTTTGGGTATTCATACATTTTTTTATGCATGATGTTAATTCTGCACTTCTATCATTACCGTAAGGTGACACTATCATCGAACTCCTTCGGTTAGATGGCGCCAAATTATTTACAGAAGCATAAGACAAACGACCTAATTTTTTTAATTCACATGTCAATCAAGGATGAGTTTTCTCTTTCTCGCCCCACGCATTACAAACGATGGGCCAATTTAGTTCACATTCTGTAGTGCTACTACTTCCTTGATGTTAATGGTTGAGAAGGCGTAGGTGACGTATTGTCCTTTTCTGTTTGTGTGGTTTCAATTGTACACGTTTATATATACAAGTTTCAGATTCTTTATCAAGAAATATAAGTAATATAGTTTGTTTGGGTTTTCCGTTTATTTTGTAGTAGAGTAAATTTGAAGAGTAGGTAGAATAATTTTACACTTGAAATAGGCAGTCTTAATTGGGTTATAATTTTACAGACGAAACACAAAAGTATAATAAAAAAGCGTACATTTCACCTCAATTAGTGAATAATGACTGCATAAAACATACTGCAGTTCTCCCCCTCCGTATCCGTACCAATAATGCATTTTTACACTTGTAGGTTTTAATAATTGAGAATTGCTCTCGCCGTTGACCGTAAATTGTCGATTCGTGCTGTTTTAAACACTACGTGTAAAAGTCACTATTGACTATGGAGTGTGATTCATAAGTTTTGGAATTGAAACGGCGAGAATAAGACTTTCATTTAAGGGCCAAGTCGTTAGGGTGCGTTCCGGGCCCAATACACTACTGGGATGATATAATTTAGAAGTTTCTGCTATTTTAGCTTCCCATCGTAAATTTTCTTTATAAAAACTGCAATGCAGCAGTCAGTGCGGTAGAATGATTCAAAGGTATCTACTTTGTGCCGCGACTTTTCTTTAATTTAACTAGTCGATTATATTTATTTTAAGCCCGAAAAATATTTACCGCTACCTGGAGCTTCACTGAATTATAACTGCATTCTGTTTAGGTGCTGACGTTTTAATACGCTGCCTGCCTGCCCGATTTCTGCAGTAATAATTTGCTCTAGTTTAGCGTCAATTCCTCATTTAAAATATATTACTGTTTTATTTAACTTATGAACGACGGATGTGTTTATTTTTACTAAAGCCATTTATTGTTTTGGATATTATTGATCGCGAGAGGTTGAATTTTCTTTATTTTTGAATAAACGAAATTTTATTTTAGATGTACCTGTACCAACTAAATTTCTTCCAGCTATTCTCTATCTTGTTCCTTTTTTGCATTTTTAAAATTTGCTTTAGAAAAATTCATAGCGCCCATTACATAAAAGGTTACATAACGCCGTCAGATTAAGCCAGTGTAACTAATTAACATCTATTATAACATTAATAGCGTCCAAATACTAACAATAATATTGTGATGATGTAATAAACAAAAAGCAAATGTAATAAACTATTAGCAATTGATCAAATAAATTTAATTAAAAAATATTACTAAATAACAATCGCCACTGCCGTTGGCTCAATCGGTAGATTAAGAAAAGAGCGGGTTCTAATATACTGATTTGTTAACATACCTGAAATGCTGCATGCTTCCCATCTGCTTAATTATTTTCACTTCACTTAATTAATAAAAAATGCAATATAAAAAGTTACGAAAATATGATGAAATCTTGAGCGCCATGTTGTCTTTTGTTATAGGAACAACATAACCTAGTTAATGAATAATAATAAACAATTTATCAAAATGAAAATAAAATAACAAGATATACTTAAGTTTATTCAATATCCAATTGAAATGATTAAAAAAATCAGAAGTCTTATTACTATTCTTAAAATATATAAAAAAATCATTACCTTTGAACGGTTCGGTACATAAACTGTATTACTGCTGGTAACACATGAAACAGAATGGTGAACTTGGTGAGGTCATTGTCTTGCTAATTTATCCTTAATATATTGTGTCCATA
This sequence comes from Vesta saturnalis, assembly GCA_036346205.1. Lineage (NCBI taxonomy): Eukaryota > Metazoa > Arthropoda > Insecta > Coleoptera > Lampyridae > Vesta > Vesta saturnalis. The sequence goes on along the minus strand of JARFJB010002209.1, from coordinate 6,188,911 downwards.
AATTTATTGCATTTCTTTAAAGTTTAAGTATGTAAAGCTTGCGTTGTAAAATGTAATCCAAGTAAAAATTTCCATTAAAATTAGAAAAATAATAGAATAATAAAATAGTGAAATATAAGTGCCATTAAAAATAAGTATTATACAAATGCCATACCAAAGTATGCCTTATAAAAGTGTAAAAGTATAAAAGTGTGCAAAAAGTGCCATCTAAAAAAATCAAATGCTTTAGTTTTAAATATAATGAATTAGAAAATAACTTACCATCAAAATCTGATGGCACTAAATATAAAAAATTAGGTAAAAACCATTCTTTCTGCTGTAACATTCAGCAGCAAGTGAAAAATATAGCGGCTTTTAGAATAGCTCCTCTAAATGTTTCCCCCCAAGAACTTGTCACGCGTTGCGCGGATACAATCATCAGAATCCAATTTTTTTTAAGAAAGGGAACTATAACTCTTTATGAAATATTACACCTAAAAAGATATGTCCTAGGAAATGCAAATTAAATTGCCTTTCTCAATTCTACATTTTAATAATTAAAAACTTTTCTAATATTACGCCAAATAAATGAACGATCTTAAATTAATGTATTTTTTAATACAACCAAAAAAAGGTTGTTACACTATGTCTACATATACTAATGTATTATACCTAATCTATTAATTGTTAGTTGCTCGGCTCAGATATAATTCGCAGCAAACACTTAGTATTTGTTGCTACGTATTATAATCACACATAGTATGATAATTCATCAGATATACGTTAGTGAGCATTTAGATATCAACTGGAAAGAATAATTCGAACAAATCCAAGTACAAAAATATTTTTACTCTTTTACTTCATTATGCACGAAGAACAAGTACAGTATAGTTTCCAAGTAAAAAAATCATTATCGAGCGTTCAACGGTTTTAGACCTTTTCACTACCCTAAAACAAAGCAAACGCGCGTGAGCGTGCATGAGCGCGTGTGTGTATATGTGCGTGTGAACGTGTGTGCAGGTTTGTACGTGTGAACGTGTGACAGATGTGTCATCTTAAGATTGACTGACACGTCAAACAACTAAAGTTTAAATACACCTATTAAACCGTCTATATTTTTTCTTTATTCATTTATTTTAATTTGTTGCGATCAGCGGTTATCAAACGTGTAAACCTCCTCGTCGTGTTAAAACCTTTTTTTGCTTTATCAGCTTTTCCTACCTGGCCAGATTTCCTCTTTTCTTATTACAAATTATTTAATAATTTTATATAATAAATAGAATTTCGTTTAAAACAATCATCGAAATGGCGCCCAAGTTAAACTATTTAATCTAAATGACGATTCGTTATCGCTTGGTGAAAATCACGGCTTATTTGTTTCACACTAAATGTTGTTATAATTAAATTATCCTTAAAAAGGAATATGTATGCCGCAAAGATGAAAATTTTTAAAATATTCGCAAGAAGTGCTAACATATAATTGTCTTTAATAAATGATCATTTCAACAGCATTAATGATTTTTTTCAGAATGAAAATTATCGAAGCAAAATAGGGCTTGTGAGATGTCTTTTTATGCGGAATTTTGCCCTGATTCCAAATCTGTAATTAAAAATCAAATACGAATTGTATTAAAGAAGATATAGCAGAATTTATGTTTTAGTTAAGTTTATAATTTTGTAAACTCCAATCAGAAGCTAGAATCTTTTGTGTGTAATGTAGAAAAAAAATTGAAAATTTCGTATCTAGGAAAAATGTATAAAAGGAATTGCTCCTGATTTTTTACTTTCTTGCCATTTGAAATTTTTGTGATTAACAAGTGATAGTGTTAGTGTTATTTGTGTTTACATGTAAGTAACAATTCACGTAAACATTATCGGATTTAAAACGCGATCGACGTAGAGTTGAGATATCAGAAACAATTGTTTTAACCTACAACTAAAGTTAAAAATAAGGTTACCGATCACAATTGTTCGATAAAATTGTAATTGTTTCGTTTTTCAAGATCGTGTGTAAACATCGGGTGATGTGCAATTTTTTTGTATGTTAATAAATTTCTTCAATTATTTTGGATCCGATGTTTATTGTGTTGACAGTGATTAAGATCATAAAATAAATTTTCACTTCAAAACGGAATCTATAAGGTTCAAGTGAATACAAAAATCTACATAAAATTAAAATACAAAATTAAATCCGAGGAATTATTAAATAAATAATACAACATTTTAAAAACACAAATAAAATAAAGTGCGTGTCTGAAAGTATTTGAGCATTGTAAGTACATCGTATTTACCACATGAAGAATAGGCAACAGTTATTTGATTTGGATGAAATTATGGAATGTTAAGCAGCATATTTGGAACAGCAAGGCAGTATCACCGATTTATGGAAGGAAGTCTACGTCCAATGTTTAATGTGGAGCAACCTGACATGAACATTATTTGGAATTTGCAGCAACACATGTGAGTTGTATTTTTCTATCATAACCCTATTGCATTGATTATTTTTTTTGATAATGTATAAATGTTTGTACGAATACACATGTCAATATCTGAAAAGTAAATGATTCAGTGTTGTATTAAAATTAATAAGTTTACCTCAAACAAAATTAAAATTGTGCTCAATAATTTAGATCAATTGCAGAAATTTTGGACAGGCTACATTTATTTCAGTATTAAGTACGCAACGCATGCGTAGTTTGTGCAGATCTCAACAAAGTTGGTTTCATATTGTGACTGTTTATTATAAAATACAATTTGATCATTTACATGAATATTCCCAGATTTAATTTATTTTGCCAACAATCAATGTATAATACAAGTTAGTACGGCGCATAAATTCTTTTTTAAATATTATTGCGATAAGAACCTTATTCCCATTTAGTAAAATTGTATAATTAGAGTAAATAATAATTTTTAACGATAACCAGTACAATTAATTTGGCGACATCACTAATATATATATATATATATATATATATATATATATATATATATATATATATATATATATATATATATATATATATATATATATATATATATATATATATATATATATATATATATATACGCACGCGAACACGCCCATCACACGCACACGCAAACGCACACGCACACGCACACGTACACGCACCGCACACGCACGACACACACGCACACGACACGCACACGCACACGACACGCACACGACACGCACACGCACACGCACACGCACACCCACACGCACACGCACACGCACACGCATACGCGCACCCACATGCACGTGCATAGGCAAACGATGAAACGTTAACATTGCGTTAGATGGTCTTGAAAACCCTGAAAATGTGTAAATCCGTTGCAATCTCGTAATTTTTTTCTGGAGAACAATACGTTACTTATCACTTCGCGCAAAAGAAAGTAAAAAAAATAGCTAAACGTATAGGTACATTTTATAATCTAATACGAGGTTTTTGTGTAGTTTGCGTCGAATCATAATGTAGGAGTGTGGTTGTGAACTATAAAGTATTTAATACTCTCAAATGATAGTGTTATTCTTACACTCAGAAGTAGTGCGTTATTTGAGATTACAATCAAATTTTCTATTTCTTAAGTTTTAGATCGATGGGTTAATTATCCGAATGAGGATTTGGCATCAATTTGGCGTTATGTTATTGTGTCACGTTTTTAAGTTCCAATTCTATTTTATTATTTTTGAATAATGTTTAGTAAAGACACAAATAAACAAATGTTGCTTAATGTAGCAACAATCTTTGTAATTCAAACTAAAAGTCAAAATAAATAAATATAAATTGTCGGTTCGCAAAACTACGTGTCTTGGAGGCTTGGAAAATTCGGAAGAAACACTCGTAAATTAAAATCATCTCCTGGAGGGCTCAGATTTCAGCAATTTACTCGAATTTCCATAACTATATTTTTCAACCGTGTGAAACAAATAACTATTTCATAACCTTTACCTTTAGGAACACGATTATAAAATGTAGAAGATTGTTTAGTTAATTTTTGTATCTACCATCAAATTATAATATAAAGGTTGATATAAATATTAAGAACAGCATTGAGAAATTCACACTAAACTCATCTATTTATAAATTTAAAGAATTCAGTCAAACATTCCAATAAATATGGCAGTGAATCCATTAAATAAAATGAATTAATTTGTTTCGTATAATAGGTTAAAAAGATAGGATATAAATGACACACATACGATAAGAATTATATCTCTTAATTATAACAAACTAACCTGCCATTTAAAATAGAAGATCTTAAAAGGTTACGTGAATCCTTCACAATATGTTAATGAATATGAGGATTTTGTATAAAAAGTAAGATTTTTGAGGTGTTCGGCACAGTTGACCAGTATTCACTAACGTATACTCCCAAAATGGCACTTAAAGTAAGTATATTTCACCAGTGCATTTTAATATTTTTAACTAATGTATGTATTAGTTTGTAGCATTATCTGCCTTTGTTGCTCTTGCTGCGGCACTTCCTCAACCTCAAGCACCGATTGACTTCAATCCACATCCACAATACTCATTTGGTTACAAAGTCGAAGATCCATCAACTGGAGACTTTAAAACTCAAACTGAGAGTCGAGATGGCGATGTAGTGCACGGAAGATATACTTTGATTGAACCTAACGGTTCAGAACGTATTGTAGAATACACCGCCGATGATGTTAACGGTTTTAATGCAGTTGTAACTAACTCAGTCGCAGGAGTAATTTCTTCATCTATGCCAGGTGTTGCTAAAGTGGCTCAGGAGGTAATCCCCAAAGTACAACCTACTGCTGCCGCTAAACCTGAAGCAGGTTTACCTTATGGATATGCACCATTTGGTTATCAGGGATATCCAGGTTTCTTCGGATATTCAGGAAACGCTGGATATTCTGGTTATGGTGGGTATCCTTATGGTCATTATTCACCTTATCACGCTGGTTTCAATCCAAGCTATTACTATTAATTTGGTATGATACATTTTGAATTATTGTCTGTAAATTTTGTAAAAAGTATACTAATATAATGGTCAGCTTTTAAAGTTTGCAGTTTCTCTTGATAGAATATTAATATTAATTAGAGCCATATATTTAAATAAAATTAGGAACAAAATAAACCTGAATAAAAATGCTAAATTTATGCAAAGATTAACTGTTATGTTACATCATTATGATACAATTAAAATTCTTAGTCCATAAAAGACCGCAAAAGATTGTATTGATAGCTGTTATTTATAAATTATTGATAAATGTCACTATCAAAATACGAATATGCAAAAATTAGTACCAATTTAGTTATGGGATTTCTATATTCTAGACATCAAAACATACTTGAATAGATTTGTTGTAGATGTGTCACTATTTAAAAGTAGTTTGGTTCCTTTTACAAAATAATAAAGGTTGACGGATCTATGGCAAAGCGCTTATTTTATATGATGTGGCCAGCACATGATATTCTTATAGATAATTCTTATTCGATTATAAGTTTTGTTATGAACGAATAAGTTCAGAAGTAAATATGTAATTAAAAATTATTATTAATTTTATTTTTAATTAATAATAATTTATAATTCTTATTCCTTATTAAATTAGTAACACAAAAGAAAGCAATGTCATATAAAGCTCACAAACACTACGCAACCTCTTGTGCATGTAAACAAAGTTCGTTAACAGCAAATCGTTAGTGGTACTAGTTTGAAATTGAGTGTGTATTAATTAAAAGGGCACTAGAAGCTTAATTATAAATGCCCAACAAGTAGGAGATGCCAGCTCCCGCTTTACAAAACAGGGATATAGTGTATTCCAAAAAGCTACAGAAAAACAGTACAGTGAACGTAGATAACAAAAACACAAAACATGAAACCGATAAAGATATTGCAGGGTACCGTGTTAGAGGCCTTTTATAACTGTGGATTCATATTATGTAAAGTTCCAGAAATTTGTACAAAAATTCACAAATTAATTATTTATTTTGTTTAATTCTGTTTTAAAAAATGCTCCGATGTAGTTAAAATGATAATTAAATTTTATCGCTTCTTCCGCAATCGAGAAATCGGTTAAGATTTCAATGCAAGAACTCCCACCAGAATCTCGCTTCATCTTGGACCAATCCCATCCGACCGCGAAATTAGGTCAATCACGTTAGACCGCACACTATATAATCAGAACCGCGACGAGAGATCACTATCTTGCAGTAAATGTGCCGTGGTACGTAATAAACGACCAAATACACGGAGACCTCAGGATACCCAGCTTAATGGAGTTCGAAAAAAACGCCGCAATCAACCTAGAAGAGGTACTAGCGGCACACCCCAACCCAGCTACAAAAGAATTATGGGACTAAGACATCCAAGATGAAATGAAGCACAAGAGGCCGAAAACCATCTTGAGAAACCAACAGTAAACAAAGGTTATTAGTATATTTAATGTAATTGTATTTTATTGCAGGTACAGCGAATATACATTACCGTCATTAAAAAACTAACGCTACGAAGGCATAGAGGGTTATAACCCGAAATAGCCACAAATAAATAACGATGACCGATGACCTAGATCACTATCTTTTCACTGTCGTCCTAAACAAATCGTCTAATTATTTAACCGCTGCCGTCCTGAAGCAATTATCTGCCTACCTAACCGCTTCCGTCCTGAGGTCCCCTGCGACCTACTGAACCGGGGCGTTTATTTTACTATCACCTTCCAGTATATCTGAGTTAGTTATACTTTGTTTTATCCTAATAATCCAACCAGTTGGAAAGATTTCTTTTCTGCCTTTGGTAGATTATAAATCGATCTTGCCTGTACATGCATACCTTACACAAATCCTCCTCTTTGCTTCTAGGAGCATTCTTGAAAATTACTGAGGTTTCCTACGAGAATTATCCCCTAAGGCGTAGGCCTTTAGAGGTGGTTCTTGTACCCATACTTGTTGCGTTAGATATCCCTTTCTAAAAACACCTTATTACACTAACACGGCCTACCCGCAGGCATAAGATCAGGTTATATAATCATCTCAATCCCTGTTCCAGTCAGATTCGTTCTGTAGGACCACTAGTCTTAAAATACGGAAATTCAAATGTCTGTATCCCGAAATTAATGCTGTCCAACCACCGCTTCCAGAAAGAAAGTAAATTTTCTTTAAAAAGTATCTACTTCCCGAAAGAAAGATTAAAAACCTTTCAATTTTAGTAAACATGAAACTAGAAAACTCTTAACTTAATTCTTGTAAAAAGGATATCAATTTAAATCCGACGTAAAAACTTTCGTGTTTAAAAATTTTAATTAAGAAATCTTCGTATTTCTTAAACATTTTTAAACCAGTATTGTATACACCTTTAAAGTTTACCTGCCCTGTTACTTCTGTTGTATAAACAAACAACATAATTCTAATAAACCCTGATGTCAAACTAGGGAATAAATTCATACAGTATTTGGTAAATAAACGTTTTAAAGCTAGAGAGCAATGACACTCACGGTACAGTGACCTACTTATAGATTCATTGCCCTTTTAGCCGCACATCGTTATCAGGTCATTGTGCACGAAATTCTAGGTAAAGAATACAATAAAATATCCTTCACATTTACGCGTGTTTTGGATTTCTTTTGTATTGAAAGAAATTATTACAAAACTAACCGTATTGAGGTTATTGAATAATTGATTTGCGGAAACAGAAGTAATTTAATATCATCGCACAAAGGAGTTGCACCTGCAACCCAGGTTTGTATTTTAAATTGTTTGCCACCTGGGTGGAAGCGGACCACATTTGGCTACCTGAGGTAGTATTAAGTGTAAAATATTTTTAGATTAAGTTACATATTTTAGTATTGTTATAAATAAGATATAAATGGTTGGTTTTGTGTGGATCTTGCAATTGTCAATAAAATAAGAATCTCCCCAGAATACACCAACTCGAAAGCTATGCCGGGCATATAGCTCTTAAATAAATAAGCCATTGTAAACCCCATAACTAGGGCGTTACAATTAGTTGAGTTGATCGCCCTATGTTCACAGTTCTTGCTTTTATAGCGCTTAGTCCTGAGAAGAACTGTTTTCGCATTTCACTCGAATTCATATGTTATGGTTTTTTTCCAAGCACTTGACTACTCTCAGATTAGAACTTTGGTAGCTTTCAGTTACAAGTCTGACGCCTTTACCGCTGAGCCACTGAATAATCCAATATGTACTTTTTAGCACTTGGGTGTCCCGTGACTCGATAGCCTTAGCTTAAGAGCGCATTCCTTGAATAATTTTAGGTCGAAAGTGTCTTATATACTTTTGCCCAAAACTCAGTAATTAAGGAGTTATGGGCAATATTATATTTAATAGAATGTGCTGAATAAAGTAAACAGCGTGTTGAGTAAAGTGATGTAATGTTTTGTTAACTAAGAATGTTTTATTGCTAACACAAATATAATTAAAGGTTTGGTTCAAAACTTTCCTCGTATGGATCCAGCTGCAACCATAATACTTTGAATGCACTCACCTCCGGTTTGTGGTTTATCTGAATACACTAGACTTTTCATGTGTCCCCAAAGATAATAGTTAAGGGACGTTAGGCTTTGTGACCACGGAGGCCACAGAACTGGATCTCCTCTTCCAATCTTCCCGTTAGAAAAGTTGTTTTTCAGATATTATGTGATATTTACACCCAAAGAAGATAGTGCGCCATTATGCTGAAACCACATTTCAACTCTATTCTGAAGTGGAACACCCTCCAACGATCATGGCAATCCATTTTGTAAAAAATTTAAATAATGCTTGGATGTTAAACGTTCTTGAAATATGAATGGCTCCTGGTTTCAAAAGAATTCTCAAGCGCTCATGAATGTGAATTTCTGGTATTCGTAATTCCATCTCTAGTAAACGTAGCTTCATCCGTAAACATAATTTGTCCGTAAAGCTGTTGGTGAAATCAACCAAGGACAAAGGTCAACACGTGCTGCGTAATTTTCTGGTTGTGAATGTTGATCAGGTTTTATGTGATATGGGTATAAACCAAAATTGTGTAATGTCCACACCTTCATTCGACTAACATGAGCATGATTAGATCTTCGTCGTACACTAGTAGAGGGACTATCTTCGATCATGTTAAGAACAGCTTCTTTTGGCAAGTTCTTGCTGTACGGGACGTTCTGCAGTAGCTTTAGCAACATTACCTTTTTCTATCAAATGTCGATGCACATTTATGAACACTTGCTTATTAGGTTATTCTTTGTTCAGTAAACGATACACCCTCACTGGCGCTCTGCATTTCCGTCACAGTATCTGTAAATAAAATGAGTATCGTCATATTCTTGAATTGAAAACGTAGATGTTAAAAAATTAAACTTAAAATTGCAACTTCAAAGAATAAACAATCGCACTATAATAATATGACAAAACAATTAAATCGCCTACCAGATTTGGTTTACTGCTAAATTTAATATTGCCCGTAACTCCTTAAAACTGTTGGCATTTTTAAATATGTCAAATAATTTTGAAAATCATTTAGCGTTGACTAATATTGTCATCCATGTTTTTAACTTTAAAATTAATAACTACTGCAATGAAGAAAGAACTTTGGAAAAAGTTAAATGGCAGGAATAAAAAAATTGAAACTAATTAAGGCAAAAGACGTAATTTTGTAGTTTAAAATACTAAATTATAAAATTAGACTTTTAAAGCTTTATTGGAAAATCTAAAGAAAGAGAAAGAAAAATAAAATTACAATAAATAATCAAACAAAGTCCCGTTTTGAAACAAAAAATACTTCAATCCATTAGAAAAAACCTCTTTTAACGTTGGGCAATTGTCTTTCGGTAATTAACCGGCACTCGTTTTCTATTGCCTCCCTCAAACAATTGATATCTGGGTGGCGCCTTTTATAAATTTTGCTTTGAAGGTGGCCCCTCAAGAAGAAGCCCCAAGGGGCTAAATCAGAAGCTCTGGCAAGAAAATCTATAGCACCACCTCTATCTAACCAACGATTTGGAAACGAATCATTTAAAAAATTTCTATCATCTAAACGAAAATGTACAGGAAAGCCGCCTTGTTGAAACCAAATCTCCTGATTTTTTCTCTAGCAACTTCTTCTAATGCAGGCCCAACTTTTGTTGCTAATAATTCTAAATAAGTTTCTGAATTTAAATCTCCTTTGTGTTCGCGTACTGAGATTCACTCGAGGATTTTCTTGGATCCAATAGCGAGCGTTTTGAACATTGTAGGGGTGATATTTGTGCTTACTTAGTATTTCCCATATCCGCGTTTTAGATAAACCTACTTCAACAGCAATTTGTTTTAAACTAATTGTCGTGTCCAAGTTTACCGTCGCCAAAACACGTTCTTCAGTCTGATCAACTAATTTTATTTGTCAATTTCCTGCGATATAATTATCTTTAATTTTAGTGTTTTAACGATAGAAAAATGTTTTACAACCCCTAGATTCTGATTCGATAGAAATATTTCCAGATCTTTCAGATTTCTTCACATAATGGTGAACGGTACTTAAAGACGGTAAACGTCTGCTATCAAAATTAATGGTAAACAATTCTCTAATCCTCCGTAAGCTAACACCACTGTAAAAGATTTTTACTATATTCGGGTTTGAGAACGGACACACGGTTAAATTAACTCCATTTTGGGCAACTTATTTTACTTACTTTACTTACTTAAAACGTTATGACCTTTCTAGTATGCATGTTTTATTTCACTTTCTTTCGATCGCTATTCCATTTTCAAGATATCTTGATTAAACTTGGTACAGGGTAGTTTTTCGGTTAGACAAACATAAACATCTATTTACTTTCGACAATCCATTTTGGATCCGCCAAATGCAAAACCAAAACCACTGGTCCATAACAGTTTGATGTGACATTCTTCACAATAGAATCATTAGACCGCACTTTCTCTCCCCTAACTGCTCGTATCTACCTTCAATTTCTCTAAGAAGTTTTGCCCAACCTCCTTCGTATGTTTAGTAATGATGAACGACATAATATGTGGCTGCAACGGGACGATGCCCCGCCGCATTACCACCGCGAGGTTCTTGAATTTTTAGATGACAATTATCCTCAAAGATGGATCGGACGTGGAGGTCGTGTTATCTTACCCCATTAGATTCCTTTTTATGGCGATATATTAAAGAACGTGTATATGTCAAATCCTCCACTACAAAAAAAGATATGGAAGATATGATGCGAGACTTTTGTAGAACGATAACGGTACTAGTTGATACTTTTCGAGTTGTCGAAAGCACTGGGTTACAACAAAACACCTATGTCTAGAGTCGAGTGGTTTGAGTTAGGTCAACTTAAGCGATGCAAAACCATTTCCTTTAATGCCAGCGTTTAAATACTTAACATCAAATGGAGAAGCCCACTGGAAGAGCCTTTTTAAATATGAACTACAAAGAAACAGAACCACACATGGGAGAACTTTCTGCTGCATGAAGAAACATATAACTGCAAGTATTTGTGTACTTTTCCAAAAAAAGTTTTGCTGGCGTACCGTAATTTGAGTTTAAAGACAACACATTTTCCCAATACTGAACAAGATGTATTGGTAATATCTTTAGTAAGAAATATTCCCTAAAGGACGTAAATGTAGCATCCGTATAAACACAACTAAGCTGTTGAACCATACGTCACTTAGAAAGCATGCACACGATAACAATCCCAGAGAGGAAAGATAAAAACTGGAAGAAATCACACTGGAAATTCAAACGTTCTCAAGAAGGACGCACCCATTACAATTCAAAGGACATGTATTATACAGGTAACCAAAAACTATCAGCATTGTATTGAACAAAAGTACAATAGATTTAGTAAACATAAGCCAGAAGAAAAACCGTTAATGAACTTGAGTGTAAATCAACAGTACCAAATTACCGAACCATTACGATACGAACTACCTAATGAAAGAGTGAACTGGGAAGCCTTTGTTATCCTACACTTGGAAAAGCTTAATTGGAGATTGGCAAAACAGTAACCACATGGCACATACAGACTCGGCAGTAGATGAGTATACTATCAATGGGCAATTGCCAAACTTAGTTTTAAACATGGCAAAAACAACTATACATAAACTGTTGGTAAAAAAATCAAAAGGCAAAAAGGAAGTTGCCAACGTTCAACGATTTTTCCTAAGTGGCCTAAAGTCACAACAAAGCAAAGAACGATAGTGGAGGTTTTAAAAAATGGCGGTGCACAGAAAATGACTTGCGTAAGGTAGAAGCAGTACTAGCTTCCAGCCATTGATTTTAACTTCAATTAAAATTGTAAACATTATGTACCTTTTCTACGTATTGATATTAATACATTTATTGAAAAAGCACACACGCCCGCACGCGCACACGCGCATACGCTCCCGCATCCGCACCCGCTCACGCACACGCACACCACACGCACACGCACACGCACACGCACACGCACACGCACACGCACACCCTCACGCACACGCACATGCGCACGCGCACGCACACGCGTCATAGGTCAAGCCCACTTTCACCCGCCCATTTCCCACCCCTCTTTTACGGCTTCTTTTTGGGGGCCAGTTTCAACCCCTTGATTGAATTTTCACCCTAATTAGGACCCTTTTTGTCAGTTAACCCCCGGGAGGTAGGCAAATGCGTGTGCATATAATGTTCTGTATGGTGGTTCTAAGGACAGCCCCTTATACCTGATTAGTTTCTGATAGGTTCTTAGCCTCACCCAGCTTCTGAGCTCGGATTGGAGCCCTAAGGCTCTGCAATGATTACAGTGGGAAATTTGAAATGTCCTAATAAGGGTTCCTAGTCTTATAAGACAGCTATAAGAACTTGTGTTAGGGTCATCGCCCTCTTCTCGTGGCCCCCTTGGATGGAAATAGTATTATAATAAGGGGCTTCTAATTCTATCTCATAAGACAGCTATAAAAACTTGTGTTAGGTCTGGGCCCTCTTGTCGTGGCCCCTTGTTGCGAAACTTGACTTTGTTTGTAGGGCAATCTAGTGGTGTATGGACTAATGACTATTTTTTCTGTAATTAAGGTAGCGTCACCTAGCGGTATATTTATAGGACTAACTAGGAATTGCTTGTGGCGCCATCTAGTGGTGTATAGACTAATGAACATTTTCTGAAAGAGAAGTTGGTCATGTACGCCTCTCTCTCGGCTCTTTCTCAAACAAACAAACAAATCAGTCAATCAGATCAAATTAATTAAGCCTATCAATCCCAATCAAACAAATCATGCTCAATTAAATCAATAAATCAACCAATCAACTAAATCAATCAATAAAACCAGATCATACCTTACAGTTTACGAAAACCATCTTACAGTTCAAAAATACTCACTTGATTTAATTAATTACAGCTTGCTTGCTTGATCAAAATCAGCCACGTCCCAAAATGCCAAATTGCTATAACGGAAATAAAAGACAAAAGGTTTGAACGGTTTATCATTACATGCGAATCAATAACTACGAAAACCAACAAATACGTACCGCATAATGCTATTAATTAATTAACTAAAAAATAGCGTAGCACTCACACCTTTAGCTAATTAACTAAGCAAATGAGTAGAGGTCGAGTAGAATACGAGTTGATGCAGAATTGATTGGTTTATGACGTCCACCTCCTATAAGGATAATAACACATTAAAACCTTTATTGGCATTTTTGTGAACAATATCAAGTAAAATATATATTAAAAATAATAGGCATACCTTCAGATGTGTTTTTCTTTCGGCTGTTCGAATAATAACTGTGTTGGAGAACTAAACTAAATATTGAAATATTTTATAGTTTACTAAACCGGTTTTTGTATTTTTACTTATGAATAGTTGATATGAAACGCTATTGGCTTTCCCATCATTAAGTAATTTGTAGAATGTAATTGTGTTTATATGAACGACGGAAATATCGGTGTGGTTCACGAGTGAAATAATAAAGAATATTAAACTTAAAGTAAGACTCAAAAAAAAAAAACCGCAGTAATAGATTCCCTTATGCATTATCTTCTTATAAGGAGTTACGTAAAATGATAAAATACCAGATTTCTATAGCCTATAAGAATTATCTTCTTAAGATATTTCTGGAACTTTATTCAATCGAAAAAGGCGGATACTCGCATTCCTGGATGTGTAAACTTTAATAACTGCGTTTTTTATACTCTACAAGGGATCGTTGATTCGTTTTCTGTAGTGTGTATGTTACAACCAGTCCCCGATGTATTAGTAAATGTAAAAATAATTATAACGTTCCAAATGTTGCTATCAATAACATTACAGAAGAAGGTATATCGAATGGCATAGACAAACTTAAACCGAAAAATACTGTAGGATCTGATCAAATTCCCAGTTTCTTTAAGATGGTATTAAAATCTAATACCTTCCCAGATGTTTGGAAGATAGCTAACGTCTGTCATGTTTTAAAAAGTGGAAATCCAGCTGACGTTACGAGCTATAGACCTATCAGTATCCTAAATAACTTTAGTAAAATTCTTGAAATCATTCTTTATAATCACATATAACCTGTTATTAGAAATTTGATATCTATAAACCATGGTTTCATGAGTGAACGTTAAACCTAACCAAACTCTTATGTTTTACCCAATACGTGTCTAAAGTTTTTGATCAAAGAGATCAAGTGTATGTTATATACACTGACATATCAAAGGCATTTGATCACATTCCACATGACATCTTAATCGCCAAATTGGAAAGATACGGATTTCACAACAATTTACTGTCATTAATCTCCTGTTACCTTACCAACCGTATCCAGTATGTTACATTTAACAATTTCACTTCCACTCCAATTTATGCTACGTCTGGTGTTCCACAAGGCTCCAATCTAGGACCGTTATTATTTTTAGTTTACATTAACGATGTTACTGATATTCTGTCTTGTAAAAAGTTACTATTTCCCGATGATTTAAAATTTACTCTTCCATTTCTAACTAGGATGATTGTTTGCAACTTCAAACTTGGCTAGATAACTTAGCTAGATGCAGTAAATCAAATCATTTGACTCTTAACATTTCCAAATGTAAAATAATCTCATTTAGTCGCAAGGTTATTGAAATATCTTTTAATTACTCCGTAGATTCCATTCACTTAAATAGATGCTTATCAATCAGAGACCTGGGTGTTATTTTCGACTATAAATTTAGTTTTGGTGGACATATGAAAGAAATATCTCTCTCGGCCAATCGTACATTGGGATTTATACTAAGAAATTGTAAAAAAATTTCTAGTTTCGACGCCTTACTTTCTCTGTATTTCAGTTTAGTTCGGTCTAAATTAGAGTATTGTGCGTTAATTAACAATACTACACCATACAAAAAAATGCATTAGTCAGTTCAAAGGAAGTCCTTGAAATTTTTATATTACAAACTCAGTGGAACTTATCCTGGTAGAGGATTTCAACATAACGAACTACTTGCTATTTTCAATTCTCAATCTCTTGAATCTAGAAGAATTATGTTAAGTTCAAAGTTTCTTTATAATTTGATACACAATAACATAGATGCCGCTGACCTATTAACACTTTTGAATTTTAAAATGTCTCGAACTTCTTCCCGAAGAGTAGCCACTTTCATTTGCAATACACCACAAACTGACATCTTATACCGATCTCTCATTTTTTTATATGCCGGAACTTTAATCTAATTATCTCTATCACACTTACTGCAACTCGTACTTACCTTTCCCTTTCGCAGACTACTTATAGCGGTCTTATATGAATTTATATGAAACGATGTTTGTTATTTACAAAATACATTTAAAATTATTTCACCTACATGATCAAACTGTTTTTATGGAATACAGTTATTATTAAACAGTTATACAATTTTATTATGAATGGGAAGTAGCAATCAGTCATCGAAATCGTGTTAATTAATGTGTTTACAATTATTTTAAAATTTTACTGCTGCAAAATACATTAAGGTCTAAATTAAATATTAGGTGAAATAATAATAATTTTTTACCCTGATGCAATAGCGTTTTTATACAGGCAGATTCTCTATCTAAGCGGTCAGCACTTATACATTCGAAAAATTATACCTGATTTATTTGTATGTTCAATTACACACACACACACACACACACACACACACACACACACACACACACACAAATTATTTTTAAACCAAATAAATGAGTAACACTTAAGTAAGTAATTAGACATTCTAAATTAGATATACATCAAACTATTTATTGTTAATGCACAATTTAAAAATATGTGTTGACTTTCAGTAAATATTTAAAAGACAACAACAACAGACAGGATTGTTTTGATGTTAAAAGATAAGCACGATAAAACTGGGTAGAATATACCAGTAATTGCAGATTTTTTTACCTAGTATTTTAGTTGTGATGATAACGGAATACTTTTTAGTATCGATTAGCGTTTCGAGATGGAAGGTCAGTTTAAGCATCCCTTTTCTGCAATAGTAGAGGGGCCATTGGGGTATGGGAAATCGTATTTTATCGTTGATTTTCTAAAAAAATATAGAAACTACCTGCGATACAGATTTGAAAAAATTATCTGGTTTTACTGCAAATGGCAACCATTATTCAAAGATCTCTCAGTGGAGTTTAAGAAAAGATTACCTGATATGGAGCAGTTTGACGGTGAAAAACCGGTTTTA
Organism: Vesta saturnalis; assembly: GCA_036346205.1. NCBI lineage: Eukaryota > Metazoa > Arthropoda > Insecta > Coleoptera > Lampyridae > Vesta > Vesta saturnalis. Next base: position 6,172,329 of record JARFJB010002209.1, on the reverse strand, counting down.
ATAATAATTGACGATCTAATGCGCGAGACTAATGGTTGGGTGGTTGATATTTTTACAAATCTAAGCGTGTTTTTCTTAACGCAAAACATATTTCATCAAGGACGTGGACAGTGCGATGTCTCTTTCAACGCTCACTACATAATCTTGTTTAAGAACCCACGTGACAGGGCACAGATACAGCATTTAGCAAGGGAGATTTTATCTGAGAACCCGAACCTTTTGAGGCTACGTACCAAGATGTTACTTCTAATCCGTACGGGTATTTATTGTCCCATTTAAAACAGAATATACCGGATGTGCTCGCTATAGAACAAACATATTCGGGCCATATTTTCCAAGTATATATAGCAAAAAAAGGATTTAAAGATTACATCATACATGATAGTTCAGGCTTTAATCGAAAACACCGATATCCTGCGCGCATTAGCCCGAATAAGTAAAAGTCAACGTGATGCTTTATTGAAATGTCTGGATAGTAAGCAGGTGGAATGCATTTGCGAGTGTGCATACAACACTTTAAAAGGTTGTGTAGCTCTGTCAGCTGATCAGAAGCAGCGACTAAGCAGGAATCTATAAAAACGAAGAAACGGTTTCTCGTACAGAAGGGCGGCACATTTCTACCGATCCTGTTAGGACAATTACTTGCGGAATTCTGGCTAATTTGTTTAAATAATTATGGACCACAATCTGAAGAAGATGATTATTCTACCTATGGATTCTATACAGCGTCTGCAAGCGCAAAACAACATATTAACGCAGTTGGGTAACGATATGGATAAAGTTTTAAAAGCCAAATGACCGGCTATGGCAAATGACAGCAGTACAATCAGGTTCTTCAAAGATATCTACACTTTTCCAATAAGTTACGTCAATAAGCTAGTATAACAATCAGCGGTGATGATGATATTAGGGACTTGCCGAAACACAAAGGTCTGGCAAACGATGAGATAGTATCAACACTGCCTGTTTCATATAGGAAGAAAGGTACTGATTTCTTGCGTATACTGAATACGGGCGGTAATGTATTTTGGAATAAAAGGGGTACTGTCACAATAAAGGTGAGATCATCCCTCATTCCAACATTATCGATCTGGTTCACAAAACGTTAAGACAGGGAAAAACCCACATGATTGGCGACAGTTTGCGACGTACATTAAAGAAATAAATATATCATGAGGGTTTATCGGAAATACTCGAAGACGAGATGCTGCTGTATCATCTAATATTGAACCGAGCCTCACAACTACAGGTGAGAATTACGATGCCGATAGTGAATCGAAAGAAACCCCGCGATGATCCTTTCGAAGAAGAAGACTTTTAGTAGATTGGGATACGTGGAGCACATAACATAGATGGGTTTTCGGGTATAGCACCTTTAGTTAATGCTGTAAAGAGTAGATATGATGAAGTGAAAAAATGGCTGCAGGCTTAGGAGGCTTATACGGTTCATAAACCTGTCAGAAAAAAGTTTCCCCCCAATAGGTATATTGTTAGCAACATTTACGAGCTGTGGCAAGCGGATCTTGGCGATATGCGAGCTTTAAGTAAACACAATAGTGGATACAACTACATACTAACGGTTATTGATGTGTTTAGCAAGAGGGCCTTGGCGAGAGTTCTTAAAACGAAGACAGCCGCATCTGTAATGAAAGCATTCATCAATATTTTTAAGGAAAGTCATAATACACCGGCAAATCTACAGACGGATAAAGGCAAGGAGTTTGTGGCGGTTAGTGTACAAAACTTTTTCAACAAACAAAATATCAATTTCTATGTAACACATAACCCTGTTGTAAAAGCATCTGTAGTTGGAAGATTTAATAAAACATTGAAAACAAAGATGTGGCGTTATTTTTACCTACAAACATTCTTACATGTGTATTGATGTACTCCAAAAACTTGTGACTGCTTATAACAATAGTCCTTATTCAAGTATAAAGATGGCCCCTGCGGCTGTAAACGATGAAAACATTTCGGAAGTGTGGAATAACTCGTGCGCGAAAGGCTTGGGTACATCACGCCATTCTAAATATAAAGCCGGTGAACATGTTAGAATCGCCAGAACTAAGTACACCTTTGAGAAGGGATATGAAGCGAACTGAAGAGAGGAAGTATTTACAATTAGTGCTGTGATAAAAAGAAGACCTTCAGTTTATCGCATAAGCGATCTTAATAGCGATCCTGTTGTGGGTACCTTTTACGAGGAGGAATTGCAAGTTGTTACGCTTGATAAAGACACCCTATTCAAAGTCGATAAGATGTTAGCAGAGAAGGGCCGCGGACGATATAAACAATACCTGGTCAAGTGGCGTAGATACAGCGACAAATTTAATAGCTGGGTGTTAGCTTCGCAGCTAAGAGATATATAAAATGGAGTTTTCCTGACAATATGATGTCAAGTTTTATTACACACCTACCAAAACGAGTAAGATTAACGGACGGTTGTAGGCATTTCGAAAATTCAGCATCCTTGTTCTTTTTCCGCTGTAAGTGCAACAGACAATTTAATTTATTATAGAATCAATCCACCCGCAGGAGAAGAGGATGCGTTAGAGACCGTATGTTAACAATCGAATACAATAATCTAACTAAACGTGTTGTAACGAAATTAAAAACCTCCCTCTCGCTGTTCGAATTCTCACAACGTTTAGCGTTACAGTTGGGTTATCGACCGTATCAAAACATAACTATGGAGCCAATACCCCCGCACCCCGCTAGTATATGGATAGGATTATCAACGCAGATGTTTGTTTATTGCGACATCGTTGAACCGCAAATTGTGGGTGATGTTTTACCTCTGCTTATGCGTATAATAAATATCACTTCTGCAAAGTATTCTTACGGGAGTCACAAAGATGTGGTTTCTTTAATTGCACACTACATGCCCGTGATGACACGGAAATTTGAAAACATCGAGATTAACATAAAAACAGATACGGGTGCATCAATGCCATTCGAGTTAGGGACGTCGTGTCTGAAGCTGTACTTTAAGAAGGTGCAATAATGGTTTGTGCTTATCAACAATATTGTGTGAATCAGGCTGGTAACGGTGTCGGCTCCATCTACAGAGGCGCACCATATCAACGTGGTCACGGAATAGGGAGCTGGCTAGGCGGTATATTTAGAAGTGTAATACCGTTATTTAAGTCTGATGCAAAGGACATTGGGAAACAAGCTTTTAGAACAAGTGCTAATATTCTTGGTGATAGAGGACCGACCTGTTAAGGAATCGTTTCAAGAAAGATTTCACGAGGCAGGGAGAAATCTTAAACGTAAAGCCGATGAGAAAATCGATAAAATGGTGGAGGGTTCCGGCTATAAAAGAGTACGTCTGGCTGATAATAATCAGCCTCTAGCGAGAGCTGTTGCTGCTAAGAAAAAGAAACCTACTTACGACGATATATTTTCAAGATAATGGCTTTTCTACACGCCCAATCATGTGAATGCGTCAAGTTCGAATTGGATTTGTTCGCTTTACCGTCGTCGCAGACAAGTATCGAGAATGATGAATGGATATTTATCAGTTCTTAGTGATGACGCCCCAATAGAGTTTGTAGTGCCCGGCAATGGAAACGATTACACAAATTTAAGTCATACCATGCTGTACATAACAGCTAAAGTTCTAAAGCAAGATGATACAGCTCTTACTGACGCGAATGTAACACCGGTAAACAATTGGATGTATTCGCTTTTCCCACAAGTGGAGGTTTACTTAAATTAGAAGATCGAAACGTTGCTAAATTATGGAAAAAAGGCCAAGAGTTCATATCTAGGTTGTAACTTATGGTACAATGCTACAGCTGGGTAGATGAATACACTAGGGCCAGCAAATAACGGTTTCTCGAAACGTCAAGTACTTGCAGCGGCCAGCAAACAAATCGAGATGATTGGTCACGTGCACTCGGATTTGTTTAATCTGGAAAAGTTTCTCATAGGTGATGTTGAGTTAAAGGCTAAATTTGTACGATCAAGAGATAGCTTTAATGGCGGTGGCGAAGGTTCAACTTTCAAGACTCGAATTATGGACACTAGTTAAGTGGTGAAACGTATGCGAATCAACCCCACTATTTGAATTGCACACGCTAAAGCTTTAGAAACAACTGCGGCGAAATATCTTGTTACAGGAACTGACGTAAAAGCGTTAACTATACCTACAGGCATACAATGAAAATCATTGGAAAATATCTTCCAGGGTCAGTTACTTAAACGACGTATCGTAGGTTTTGTCGCAAATAAAACCTTCAACGGTGATTACTCCTCAAATCCATTCAATTTTCATCACAGCAATATTAACTACATGTCGTTATATATTGACGGCCAACGAATTCCTTCGAAGGCCTTACAAGCAGACTTTACAGCTAATGATTTATACGTATGAGCATATCACACCTTATTCTCGGGTACGGGTATTCATTATTTGAATGAGGGCAACGATATATCGAGAAGCAAGTACCCCAACGGCTACTGTTTAATGGCCTTCGACCTAACCCCCGACTTGGCTGCAAACCCTAGCACGCACTGCAGTTTAGTTAGAAACGGTTCTCTTTGCCTAGAAATCGGCTTTGAAGAAGCGCTCGTAGAAACCGTTAACTGATTGGTCTACGCCGAATTCGATAACAACGGAATGTAGTCGTGTATGTCACCTGTTAAAAGGGACAACCCTAGATCACAAGCTTCAGTGTACAACAACAGGTGAAAGAAGACGGACGCATACTTGGACGTGCAAGGGTTTAGAGGTGTTGATAACGAATTCATACCGAAAGAAATTGCTGTGATTACAGATCGTGGTTCGTTACTGCTGTTACTGATAAAGTCACCTCGAGATTAATTTAGATCAAAACCCATGTAAAGACAGGTAAGGTATTTAGAGGATAAATATCTCGCCTTGAAATGACGGTCAGGGTATGTGCCATACAACGATTTCCAAGAGGAGCTGATAAGAACTCTGTTACCGTTTTACAAAATTCACTTTAACGGTTGTGAAAAACAACAGTTTTTAAGACTCCTTAACAAACCAATACTAAACTTGGACGAGGTTGGTTGTCCATCGACTAAAAAATTGAAAAAGGAAGCAAAGGCGTATAGTTGTTTAAACCATACGATCGAGGAGCCTATGTACGCTCTGGAAAACGCATTACTACTGCAAGACTGGACGCATACCAACTCCAAAGATGGATGCTCTACAAGTGTTTAAATGTTTGAAATCGTTTCCTAGCCACAAGAATGTGTTTCGACTTGTATGTGCTTCTAATCAGCTGCCAAGGCACGCACCTAGACCTTGTGCAATTATTGTGAACACGAATCCAGCAAACAAACCAGGTTAGCATTGGACTGCTATCTACATTGACGAGAATAGTAACAGGGAATATTTTGACTCCTTTGGAAGACCCCCGCTAGGTTATCCTTTACGTTTCATTGAGAAGAATTCTAGATGGTTCCGCTACAACAAAACGACGCTGCAGGTTTACCATTCGGATGTGTGTGGATTTTATACAACGTTTTTGTATTTTAGAATAATAAATAATTTACCAATGCTTGATTTTGTAAATAAGTTTTTCACTACATGTTTAGTTATAAATGATGAGATAATCAAATTACTGTATAATACTTGTTTTTCAACCATTCTATTATGATAAATAAAAGCGTTTTCAGTAGTTTAGCTGTTTTAATTAAGTGTTCCGTAACAAGAGCAGAGAGAGAGGCGCGCATGATCAACTTCTATTGTAGAAAATGTTCATCAGTCTATACACTACTAGCTGGCGCCACAAACAATCCTTAATTGGCTTTAGAAATGTACCGCTAGGTGACGCTATCTTTATTACACAAAAAATATTCATTAGTCCATACACCACTAGATGGCCCTACAAACAAATTCAAGTTTCGCAACAAGGGTGCCACGACAAGAGGGCGCAGTCCTAACAAAAGTTCTTATAGCTAAAACAGTCATTACTCCATACACCACTACGCGGCCTTACAAACAAATTCGAATATGGCAACAAGGGTGCCACGACAAGAGGGCGCAGATCGTAACACAGCTGTCTTATGAGATAGCATTATGGCCCCCTTATTATAATACTATTTCCAGCCAAGGGGAGCACGACAAGAGGGTGCAGACCCTAATACAAGTTCTTATAGCTATCTTACAAGATTAGGGCCCCTTAGAACATTTCAAATTTCCCACCGTAACCATTGCAGAGACTTAGGCCTCCAATCAGACTTCAGAAGCTGGGAGAGACTAAGAACCTATCAGAAACTAATCAGGTAAAAGGGGCTGTCCTTAGGACCACCAATCAGAACATTGTATGAGCACGCATTTTTCTACCGTCCAGGGGCTGGGCTGTCAAAAAGGGTCTTAATACAACCAAAAGGGTCCTAGTTAGGGTGAAAATACCATCAAGGGTTTGAAAATGGCCCCCGAAAAGAAGCCGTCAAAAAAGGGGGTGGGAAATGGGCGGGTAAAAGTGGGTTTGGCCTATGACGTCAAAAAACAAAATGGCGACCTAGGCGCCACCAGTGGGTGGGGCTTGTGATCTAAAAAAAGTAGAGGGGATGGTGTCCCCCTTCTACTTTTAGCCCTTGTGAACGAAAATTCGATCTAGTTTGGGACGATTGCAGCGATCGATTTTGGACGTCTAATGGACATAGTTTCAGTATACGTAAAAAAATATTTGCGCTGATTGATTAATAGATACACAGTCAAATTAAATGGATGAACTAACAGTATGTCTAAAATAAAATGTGAATTCTCCGAAAACTATCCTTCTTTTTAATACTGCGTGAACCTCCGCTCCTGACATCATAACTTAGTCCAATTAATACGTTGGGGGTAGTAATAATTATGAGACCAATTGGTTTGAAAGTAGGCAAATGTGATAAATACACATTTGCACTAATGGAAATAAAAAGAACACTTACCTCCTTAGTGATATAAATTTAGTACGCTTCCCAGAAATACATTGTATATAGTTTGCAATACAGAAGAATTTTTAAAATGATAGTCTTCTAAATCCTCATCAAAAACATCTACTGAAATGTACTGATTCACAGAATACGCTTTTATTTTTATGTAATATTTAAAATGTCTGCATTCAACAGACCAACCCGTTCATTGTGTTTCTGTGTTTTTTCTGCGAAATAGAATTTCGTTATGTATTCCATAAGTCAAACTGAAAATCTTAAAATACGTGCTTATAATTTAGTTATGTTTCTTGTGCCTGAATTTGTAATAACGTGTTGAGTACACTTAATTTACCCCGGAATAGTACGAATGGAAAACATTATCTTTAGAATTAGAAGATTCAGACAAAAAGGTTGTTTATTTTATTCATTTTACGTTTCAATTAATTCCTTTTACACAAGAGTAACCTAATTCAATAGACATCACGATACGAACAGCGTAATGTAAACTACATTCCTAAACGTGACATACACACGCATTGCACTTTAAGCAACACATTAAACAATTAGGCACTATGGAATATGTACTTCATTTAGTTACAGTTGCGGCTCCTTGGAACCTACATAGATACGGGTAGGTAGGTGGCGTAAGATAAGGCAATTAGTCGATTTAGCGATGGTAAACACTTTCGTTTGCATAACTTTCTATACCTCCATATCTGTATAGATAAATTGGAAACACCAAATTAATGTAAGAAAGTGTGGAGTTAATAAAAACTTTAAAAATTGCGATAATAGGTTTTTTGGAATTTTGATGATAAAAAGTATAAAAAATAGGTCTATACACTTTGTTGGCCGGTTGTTGTCGCCGTCTGTAGCATTTTCTCTCCTCTTAAGCTTATCGGGATTAATTTCCGTTGTATCAAAGATGCAAATGTTCAAACAAATTTTAGTGTTGCTTGCGCATTCAAAAATTTATTAGCTTTCCTTTTATTGAATTAATTTATTGTAAATTACATAAGTGTGAATAAATAGCTGCCTTTACATTATGAAAATATTTTACGAGTTGGAAAGGATATTAGTTGACTTTAAGAGGTTTGAGATAGCAGTTTTAAAATATTAGGTTTAACTTAGTTCTAGATTGTCGTCAGTTAAGACGCTGATCTGTTAAAGTTGCATACAGTTGCAGAGTAATTTCTTTGGATAGTTAAAATTTCCACGAGTTATGAGGGCGTCAGTTGTAAGGTTTAATTAAAGGTTTAGACATCTTGGTTAGTGTAGGAATTATTTTGGTTGTAAACATGAATATGATTTCTTGAAGAGCAGGACTAATCAGTTTGATTGAATATAGGTTGTTTTTTTTCGCTTGCAGAACCGAGCTGGTAGCGTAGCGGTGACACGATCTGCTTAGCATTCGGGAGGTAATGGGTTTGATTCTCGTTACCGTCTACCTTGTATGAGGTTTTTTCAGGGGATTTTCCTCATACACATGTAGCGGCATGGTCACTGCGTATATGCACACCATGTGCGGCTACTTAAGCGAAGGCTGGGGTAGTATTTTCCCCCTCAGAACCCTAACTCCGTTCCTTCCGATCCTATCCCGACCACACCTATTCTTAATCTCATCATGCAATATATACGTAATGTATGTATGTATGCTGGGAATCCATGACTGTGGCTGAAGGAGCTCGGGAATCTCGAGCAGCCCGCCCTCCCCCTTGGGGAGGGAATGAAATACGTCGCCTTTTCCTTTTTTTTCGCTTGCAGTAGAATATAAATGTTGTCGTGTATGTGGTGCTACAGTTTCTTTTTATTAACGTAGTAATGTGTTGCAGCTATAAATAAATACCTATAGCATTGCTGTATTTTCGATAGTTACGGGGTTACCAAACTGATACTTTAGTGGTTTGCATATCGTAGTATTAACGATCTGGGAGGAGCTAAGAAATATCCGTTTTGGCATGTCTGATCTAGTTAAAGATATTTGGAAGCCTCATCCGATGTGAGAAGTGTCACTGTGTGCGCATGTTGATCATTAATAAAAATAACAATGTGTAAAGCCGTTACTGCGTTTTTTAAAAATATACTAGTAAGGACGTGTAGATAAAACTTAGATTTGGGCGCCACGAAGTGGTTGTTAAGTTTAAATGAAAATTTCTCTCGAAAGCTTAAATTTTGAAAGATGTTTATGGGAAAAAAACAATTACAAAAGTGCCCTTAATACATAAATATTCTGAAATTTTAGTTACTGGAACAATCGTGTTTACATCTTTGAAAAGAAAAGAAAATGGGGGAAAATCACACATGGCTCCTATTAAAAAAAATCATTTGGTTAGAAATGGTAAAACAGAATATTGGCAAGGCCGCTTTAAAATGTATTAATTATTTCAGTATTTATTCTGTAACTTTTTTGTTGTCGAAAATAATATTATTTTGTTTACATTTTTAAAAAGCACAAGACAAAGGCAGTTTAATGAAGAAAAGTATGGCTTGCATTCAAAAAAACAGAAGTTTATGCTACACTAAAAATTATATAAATAATGTCTTTCTCTATCTCGTCAAATAAGCGACTTACAATTTTTAAAAATAGGTAAAAATTGACAATTGAAGGATAGCGAACAAATGAAAAGAGATAGAAAACAATTGTTGTTGTTTTTGTGTATTTCTACTCCTTGATATAATTTACCTACAATTCGCACGAAACCAGGCAATAATAAAAAATATGTCATAAAACTAACCACACACAGCCCTAGCTATATATATATATATATATATATATATATATATATATATATATATATATATATATATATATATAGGGTGTGTTACAAAAAGTATCAAAGTTGCGATTTTTTTAATGGAACACCCTGTATATTATTTTATTTTCAGTTTCTGTGATGAAAATAAATGCGAATTTTAGTAGTATAGCTATAGCGGTTCTGACTCACTTTTGTCACTAGATTTGTCACCAGATCTAGGAAAAAGTCACCAGAAAAGTTACTAGATTTCAAGGTCAGTAACATTGCCTATTTTAAGGGGAAGACCGCAGGTGTGTAATCCTCTTCAAGGTCATGCTTGCACGAGTCCTTCAAGGTCACTAGAAAAGTTACTAGATTGTTGATTGTCCTGAAGGTCATTGCCCTCAAGCAAGTATGCATGTTTCGAGGCCGCGCCCTATTCTGAGAAACAAAGGTGGCCCATTGTTTAAAGTCTATGCTTTCAAGGTCAGAGAAAAAAGACGATCTATTGTTTTGGCTGAGTCATTCTAGGAAATCAAGAACAAAGGCGATGCATTGTACAAAGTCTATGCTTTCAAGGTCACATGAATGAACAAAGACTATCTATTGTTCCATTATTCTAAAAATAGATTGTTATCTCAATTCTAGGAAATCAATAACAAAGACGATGCATTGTTCAAAGTCTATGCTTACAATTTTCAAGGTAAAAGAACAAAAGCGATTCATTCTTCTGGTCGAGTTATAAAAATAAATTGTTATCTCAATTCTAGGAAATCAAGAATGAAGGCGATGTATTATCAACGCTTCAAAGTCTATGCTTACAATTTTCAAGGTAAAAGAATAAAAGCGATTCATTCTTCTGGTCGAGTTATAAAAATAAATTGTTATCTCAATTCTAGGAAATCAAGAATGAAGGCGATGTATTATCAACGCTTCAAAGTCTATGCTTACAATTTTCAAGGTAAAAGAACATTCTTCCGGTCGAGTTATAAAAAATAAATTGTTATCTCAATTCTGAGAAATAAGTCTGTGCTTATAATTTTCAAGGTAAATGAATAAAGACGATTCATTGTTCTGGTTGATTTATAAAAATAGATTGTTATCTAAATACATCTCTTTCAAGAACAAAGGCAATCCATTGTCAGCGCTTTAAAGTTTATGCTTATAAGGTCACACCTCTGCAAAGACGATCCATTCATCTCAATTCTAGGAAATCAAGAGCCATGAGGTGCATGTTTCAAAGCCACGCCCCTAAACAGGTGGCCATTCCTAAACAGGTAGCCGTTTCCTAAAACAGGTAGCCGTTTCTAAAAACAGGTACCCGTTTCCTAAAAACAGGTAGCCGTTTCCTGTAAACAGGTAGCCGTTTCCTAAAACAGGGGGTCCGTTTCCCAAAACAGATAGCTGTTTCGCAACCGTTTCCCCCGAAAAAGGCGGTCTATTGTTCAGGTCGAGATTCCACATCTCAATTCCAGGAAATCAAAAACAAAGACGACGCTTCAAAGTCTATGCTTACAATTTTCAAGGTCATACGAGAGAACAAAGACATTCCATTGTTCAGGTTGAAAATAGCTTGTTAAATACACTTCAATTCTAGGAAATCAAGAACAAAGACGATGCATTATTCACAAAGTCTATGCTTACAATTTTCAAGGTCACATGAGAGAACAAAGACGATCTATTGTTATGGGGATGAGTCATAGCTTCTAAAATTCTGAGAAATCAAGAACAAAGACGATGCATTGTTCAAAGTCTATGCTTACAATTTTCAAGGTCACACCTTTGAGAAATAAACAAACACGATCCATTGTTCTGGTTGATTTATAAAAATACATTCTAAATACATCTCTTTCAAGAACAAAGGTGATCCATTGTCAACGCTTCAAAGTCTATGCTTACAATTTTCAAGGTGAGAGAACAAAGACGATTCATTGCTGAGTCGAAGCTTATGAAAAGGTGAGCCGAACTTATCCGACTTTACCCGATCTTATCTCTATATAAGTAGATAAAGAACAGTCCCACGTCAGTCGATACATTACAATCGTCACAACAACAAATTACCTAAAGTAAAAAGCAACTATTATTAATCACCAGTGTGTGCATCATATTTTACAATCCTAACTAAAAGTTTTATTGTAAACCGAAGAGCAATTTGTTAAAAGTAAAGAGTACTCACCAATTTGTGCATCATATTTTTACAATCGTGACTATAACCGTTGTGAAGAGCAATTTGTTAAAAGTTCATTGTTACGTGTGTGCTTCATATTGCTAGCTATGAGTATGCCAAGTAGTAGTGAGATGGTTAATTTAACAAAGCGCATTGTTCCCTTATTGAAAACAAAAAAGGAATTTGCCAGGCACATCCGTATAGTTAACACCAATATCAAGCTATTGCAAGATATAATTAAACATAAAATTTATTGTGAGACCAATGAAAGCTTGCTTAAGCTTGAGAGCAATTTAGCATTGCTCAAGTGCTATCTGGTTAGATTGAGACGGTTAAAGAACGCTTCAGAGAAGGTTGGTAGTGGAATTGTCAATAAAAAAAGGTATGCATAAATTACGCTGGTACCCCCTAGACTCATGTTTTAATGGTAGGCTGCTTACAGGAATTATAATCAATATGTCAAACATTAAGGACCCTTTGATATTTTTACTAAACGCATATAATAGTTTTGCACGTAAGGTGAAATTAATGTTGAGGCAATCTATGCTAAAGGTAAATGTGGTCTTAGGCTGTAATTTCATGCAACCCCAAAATCATAGTATTGAGTTGAAGACTTTTGCCACAAAAAATTGCGTATTGATATTTCAACCAATATACGTGTCTGGTACAATGAAAACGTGTATGATAAGTTACGGATAAAATTAGAGGAGTTTTCCGAAAGGGATTCCGGTTGGGCAGTACATGAAGTCTTACATTTAAAAGTAAATATTAATAGCTATATCCCATTTAGAGGTGGTTGTTCAACTTATGTTAAAGTTCCACGCTTCATAGAAGTAAAGCACGCTGTTGTTAATGTTAAAAATAACGATGAGTTTTGCTTCCTGTGGGCCGTTGTTTCGGCATTATATCCCGCGCAGCGTAATACGGAAAGGGTTCAAAGTTATCCTCATTTTCTAGACGTTTTGAGGTTTGATTCAATTCACTTCCCCATTCAGCTGGATAATGTAAAAAAATTTGAGAAACTAAACAACCTCGCAATTAATTTGTACTGCATAAATGGTAAAAAAGTTGCACCATTTGTATTGAGTAATCAGCAAAGCGATAAAGAACCCATAAATCTTTTAATACTTTCGGCCTGGGATGACACTGTACACCATTTCACATGGATTAAAAATATGTCAGCTTTATTTTCAAAACAGATATCTAATTATGAGGGCAAGAAATTTATTTGTTACCGATGCTTGAACCATTTTTCTTCAGATCGCCTTCTACAAAAACATACCATCCACTGTCAGCAACTTAATCAATGCTCTACTAGGCTGCCTACCGAAGCGGAAATGAATTTACAGTTCAAAAATTTTGCATTCCAAGAAAAGGTGCCATTTGTCATTTATGCCGATTTAGAAAGCATTTTAGAGAAGTGTGCCAATGGAATCGAAGGTAATACTCTTTTTCACTCCAAACACATACCTTTCAGTATTGCTTACTATTTGAAGTGTTCATATGATGATTCTTTATCTCGAGTTAGGCTTTATAGAGGAAAGGATTGCATTCAATGGTTTGTTAACGAGCTTCAAAGTATTGCACATTGGGCTACCGAAATAATCAATGAAATAATTCCTATGGCTACTTTAAGTCTCAGTCAGGTTGAGCAATTTGAAAGCGCCACGGTTTGTCACATTTGTCGGAAACCATTTACTACTTCTGATATAAAAGTTAGAGACCATAACCATCTTACGGGGGCATTTCGGGGGGCAGCGCACCAGGCGTGTAACCTAAACTATACAGACTCCCACATTCTGCCAGTTGTGTTCCATAATTTATCGGGTTATGATTCCCATTTCATCATTAGAGAATTGGCTAGTGTTCCCGGTTTGATTTCACTCCTACCCATAAACAAAGAAAGATATATCTCTTTCACGAAGGTAATGGAAGGCACCAAAATTAAGTTTAGATTTATTGACTCTTTCAGATTTATGAGCAGTAGTATTGAAAAATTGTCAGACTATTTGGAGGATAGTAAAAAAATTATTTCCCGCGCTAGTTGCAACAATGATGAGGAATTTTCTCTAGTAGTTCGTAAAGGTGTGTTTCCTTATGAGTACATTGATACGTGGGATAAATTGAATGAGACCACGCTCCCGCCCAAAGAAGCATTTTTCAGTCATCTTAATAACGAGGGAATCAGTGATGAGAGTTTTGCGCATGCGGTTAACGTTTGGAACAAATTTAGCATTAAATCGTTAGGGGAGTACTCCGATTTGTATCTAAAAACAGACGTTCTACTTTTAGCAGATATTTTCGAAAACTTTAGGCAAACTTGTTTAAGTACTTACGACCTTGATCCTCTACACTATTATACAGCTCCCGGTTTAGCATTCGATGCTATGCTTAAAATTACACAAGTAAAGTTAGAATTATTTACAGACATTGATATGCTAATGTTTATTGAGAGAGGGATTAGAGGTGGTGTAGCTCAATGTTCAAATCGGTATGCTAAAGCTAACAATAAGTACATGGGGGAAAAATTTGATCCCACCTCCGAAAGTGTGTATTTAATGTACTACGACGTGAATAATTTATATGGAGCCGCCATGTCAGAATTTCTACCATTTGGCGATTTTTCTTTTGTTGATGAAGCTAATTTTGATAGTTTAGATTTAATAAACCATCCTGATGATTCGGAAATTGGTTATATAGTCGAGTGTGATTTAGACTATCCTATAGAATTACATGAGAGTCACAGTGATCTACCGCTGGCACCCGAACATATGGTTCCACCACGCCTGATTCCAAAATGAAAAATTACTGCTTACCCTGTATCCAAAACATAATTATGTAATTCATTACAGAAATTTAAAAGTATATTTAAAATATGGATTGAAGTTGGTAAAAGTGCACCGTATATTACGTTTTAAACAGTCCCCGTGGTTAAAAAAATACATAGATTTAAACACAGCCATGCGTCAGCAATCTCAAAATGAATTCGATAAAAATTTCTATAAATTAATGATTAATAGTGTTTTCGGGAAGCTGATGGAAAATGTACGTAAGCATAAGGACATACGGCTAGTAACGAAATGGGAGGGTCGCTATGGTGCTCGTGCTTACATATCAAAACCAAATTTTCATAGTTGTACAATATTTGACAATGATATGCTCATCATTGAAATGAATAAGCTTGAAGTATATTTCAATAAACCTATATATGCAGGATTCAGTGTTTTAGACGTTTCGAAAACTTTTTTATATAATTTTCATTACGGTTACACGCTACCCAAGTTCCATAATAGTGCTAAGCTCTTGTACACGGATACGGATAGTCTCATATACGCCTTTTCGGTTCCCGATATCTATGAATGTATTAAAGAGGACATTGATAAATTCGATACATCTGATTATAGTCCCGACAACACCTTTGGGCTCCCATTAGTAAATAAAAAGGTCCCCGGCTTAATGAAAGATGAAAATCATGGCAAAATTATGGTTGAATTTGTAGGACTTCGTGCAAAAATGTATGCTTACGCGGTTGATGAAAAGGTTGTGAAAAAATCAAAGGGTTCTACCCACGCAAGCGTGAAGCAGATCACTATTAATGATTATAAACAGGTTTTATTTGATGGTGGCGTAATAAGGCGCTATCAACACCTCATAAGATCAAAGAAACATGATGTGTTTACCATTAAACAAAATAAAGTCATACTCAATCCTTATGATGATAAACGCTTAGTAAATTTTGATTTCACTGATACTAGACCCTGGGGGTACAACTTTCAGTAAACAATGAGCAGTCTTCAGGACAGCTTGCAGGAAGAGCTGCAGTGCAGTAGTGATCAAATCTACAAAAAGTACCTGAAGCGTTCTTTGACCTCTCCTGAAAACTATACATTTATATTGAATATATTGCAAAATATTGTTATTCCCGATGAGTGTTTTAACTGGTGTGCTATAAACTCAAAGTGTGCAAATGTAGTAATTATTAAGACATTATTTGATAGAAAAATTAGCTTAGACAATACCATTAAAAGTTTTACGAACTTGTGTACAGATAAAGGTTCGTTAACCTCTAATGATGTAAATAGGATTTTAGATGGCATGAATTTACTTGGTGACATACCCCTTAAAATGTACATATACAAGTTATTATGGGGTGATTCATTGTGTACAAATGCTAGCGTACAAAATATTGTTTATAAAGACACTTCCTCTATTATAAGTGAATGTATCGAGACAGCAGCATATTATGCTAATTACAAGTGCCTCACTATTTTAATTGAAGTATTATTAGAACAAAACATTACATATAAGTTTCAACCGTGGGAAAATGATGAACACCACAAAATTGGATTTTGGAAAACATTGAGAAAGGTGATTCCTGCTTGGGATGGACATGTGGACCAGATTCGGGAATATGGCCGTCTAGTAATTTAAACGATTATAGAAATACTTTAGGTTTACTATATAAGATGATGTAATATTTAAATAAATACAATTATAATTTTTTATGTGGTTTTAATTCATCTAAAAGTTACAATGCCTACAGCTATATTATAAAACTAAATCGTCTTTATTGATCCATGATCTTTCATCCAATCCCCACCACTTTACGAATAACTTGTTATTCTTGGAGCGAAGCACTTTTTCCACAAGGTACACATCCGGATGCTTTGTTTTCTGTAATTCATGTTCATAAAAGCCTCCCAGCACAGGTGATCCTTTCATGTCCTCCAACATGTAGGTGGTTGGGTTAGTAATGCAAACTTTCACAATCTTGAATAGTTCACTTGACCAATTGGGGTGTATCCTTTAGCGAAAATACTTTTAAACTTACTGATTCGTACTATGTCACCCACACAATAACGATTCCTATCAACTATTTTTATGTGAGTGTAAGCCTCTAGCTTTGTATGATTACCGACATCTTTGGGCTTCATTCCTATAGTTCTATGCTTACGATTGTTATAATCCATCGTTACGGTGTCAATTGTATCAATCCATTTATATTTACCCTGTAGGCTGAATGACTTGTATAGGGCAGACTTAACGGTCCTGATCACCGTTCCGCAATTGCTGCCTTCTTTGTACTATAGGTGGAGTAATGGTTGACCCCATAACGCTGCATTAGTTTAGTGAAATGCTCATTGTAGAATTCTTTTCCTGCATCTGTCTGCAAATTGGAAGGGTTCCGGCCCGTTTTGAAGATTGCCTGCATGGCCTTGGCAACTTCCAAGCCCGTTTTTGTTTTTAATCCTTTGGTCCACAAGTATTTCGAAAAACAGTCAATAACTACTAAAATATACTTGTAGCCCTTATTTTGTTTGGCATATGTGTTAAATTCGGCCAAATCTGCTTGCCAGAGGTCATCATATCCCTTAATTATTGTGCGCCTTCGTTTAAAATTTTTTCTTG
Source organism: Vesta saturnalis (assembly GCA_036346205.1). Lineage (NCBI taxonomy): Eukaryota > Metazoa > Arthropoda > Insecta > Coleoptera > Lampyridae > Vesta > Vesta saturnalis. Next base: position 6,155,118 of record JARFJB010002209.1, on the reverse strand, counting down.
CGGGTTTATGCAATTCATTGACGAGTTGTAATTTGGACATGATTCTTTAAGTTGATGTAGTTTTTCCTCCAACACTAGATAAGCGTTAAAGTTCCTTTAACAGCTTTCTGAATTGCTTGAGACAAAAATCAAGGTATCCTTTACTTATAGCATCACCATCTTCTTCCGGATCCGCCAACTGGGTCAAACGGTTTCCATCCAAATTCAACCTTGTCGATAAATAGTATTGCTTGGTGATGACATCTTGAGGATCTATGGGGTTGGCAACATTGCTGAGTCTCTTATTCTCGATATCGAATTGATTATTATCAATAAGTTGAAACTGAGGGGTTAATTTCTTAAATTGATACTGGGCATGTGACCGTCCAAATTTATCAAGAGGCATTTTAGTTATGATATGTCGACATCAATGCGGTCTGATTTATATTGTTCAGAAAACTAGTGTTTGGTCTTTCAATATATCCATCTTCATACAATTCCTCTACAATTGATATTATATCGTTTACGACACCGGTGTTTCCAGCCAATTTTTCTGCCCACAATACTTCTAGATCACGAATTAGTTCATGTACATCATTCCAATACTTATATTCAATCGGCCTGTTTGTTAATTCCTTTAAAAAACATAGCTCCACCTCCCTCAGTTGAGGTGATGACAGCAAGGGTTTAATTATTTGTGTATACTTTTGCTGCGGCTTCCTCGAATCTGTCCACTTACATCATAATCTCGCCTTGCAACATTCGTAGCTGCTAAAATACGTTTATAATTCTTTCTATCCTTTGAATTTACTAGATTTAAATCGGGTTCATTCATAATAAGCAGATCATATAAACCTGGAGTCCCTTTATACGTGACACCATTAATGATCATATCCTTTCCTTTAATTGTGATGGGGTATTACCAATTGCCCATTTGTCTGTTTTGGTGTCGTAGTGGACTCCATAAGTGTGATCAATAGCACCTTCAAGATCCCTCATAATACGTTCAACATATATACGAGGTAATTCGTGGTACTGCTCGAGAAATTCTTCAGAGATGGGTTCATTGCAGGAATCATCTGTGATACTAAGAGGTTCTTCTTCCTCGGCAGTAATCTCTCCTACGACAGATGTTTCTAGGAAAGGTGGTGTACGAGGAGGGGGATTTATTTGAAATAGCGGAAGTTGAGCTAGGGGGCTTGTCTTCCTTGGTGAAAGGAAGTGTGGTGGGCTAGTAGTAGCATGTTTTCTTCGAAATATGAACAAAGGTGAGTTTTTGGGTTTAACGGACTCCTTTGTTTTCTTATCAGGATGCATTTTATTCGCTATTTCAGTTAGGGGTTCTATTAGAGGTTTATAAGTACTTTCAAACGTTCTTTCATTATCAATGCGGGCAGTTTTAAGACTGTTGTGTTTCTGCTGTATTATTTTACGAGCCTGAATAATTTTTCGCTTTAATATCATCTCCTTATTATCCATTGTAGCAAAAGGCCTGTTAATACCTAAACGGATGTGTAACTACTAAACCACTGAAATCAGGCTAAGGTATTATATATTCATCAAACCTTTTCCTATAGCGACCATTATTGACTTCAGCATCCTTATTTATGACTATGAACCCAAACGGATCTATCCAACACTTTGAACACATATCCCTAAACAATGTCATGCTTATGGTGGGGCTTACATGATCCTCATACACATGTTTTAGGTTTAATTCATCTTGCTCAAATAATATAATTAGATTCGCATTGTCACGAATTAATTGCTTTGGAATTTTACTGTAAGTTTGACCTAAATAGAAACAATCAATATCGTTATGTCTACCCATAGAAAAATATGCTCTTATGTTATTTTGCTTTTCACAGGCAATATCATCAAAGATAAAGATAGAATTTGCTTTTGCACAATTCGGCTCAATCACATCTTGATTATCGCTGAACGTAAAGTAACCTATATCTTTTATCGGAATTAGGATTTCCTGTAAAAGTTTGTACTTGTTTTGATTTAATGATTTGGAGTATACGTATACATGTTTAAATTTCAAACCGTTTTTCTCAGTAAGCAAACTAATCATTGCGTTTGTTTTGCCGCAGTTGGAGGGGCCACATATAATGCCACGTATACTATTAGGAAGTAAATCGCCATGTTTTGAAGTACCAGACTTTTCATCAAAGTCATGATTTTGAATTGGAAGTCTTTGTTTCTGCGCAACTACTTTCATCTTTGATGGATGAAATGAAACTAAACGAATAATAACAACATTTTTTATTTATATAATACAGATTATAATTTTTTCACTTCTCCGGTGAGTGGGTTGTACTGCACAATAGCATCGTGGAGAATAAGACCATAGGCAACGATTCCATTATCGAAAGGTGTTAGTGTTTCCATTTCCAATTTGATGTCTACTGTTGAGTTTTTTAAGGATTCATTCTGCTTAGAACAGTCCATTACAAATACTGGACATGATTTGAATTCGGTGTAGTTGAATAACGCATCTGTATTATCTTCATCATAGTAGTCACATCGGAAGTTCAAAAAATTGCGATAGGCAGGTATGTATTGGTTAGCACTGAAGTTCAAATGCATTGCTTCATAGGGATAATACTCTGAATTCAGATGTACTTTAAGGTTCCTGATGTTAATGTGATCAAAATTTCCGGCTCTTGCAGACTTTGTGTACCTTTTACCTTGTTGGAATGCAACAAATATCCAGCGCGGTTTTTCCAGTTGCGTTGACGTTTTTATTGGCCATATATCAGAGGTTGCTTGTTTTAAAGCAGGTAATTCATATAACTCCCATTGACGAAATGGAACAGTAACAATAGAATTCTTATTTATTCCTTCAAACAAGTTCAGTTTCGCGGCATCACTAAGGGTTAAGTGTGGTACTTTCCATTGAATTTTATTTAGGGTTATTTCCGCATCAACGTCACCATAGTAGCAGTTTGTATCGCTTCTAGATCGAATTAAAATCAACTCTTGACGCATATTCACGATCACTTGACGATAATCCTCCATTATTCCAAATATGTGGTTCAATGGTATGCATACTGTAAAGGATTTTTCTCCATTTCCCTCATCGAATTCTACTTGTAATGGTTCCTCATTCTTTGGTGACCACCCCAAATGGCTTAATGCTTTGCTCTTGCTTGTCGTATAAGAAATATATCCTTTAAGTGTAGATGTTATGCCGGGATTTCGGCAAACGTCCACTCTTTGACCGCCTAGCTCATAACGAATCTCTTCGAAAAGGAAGTTGGGGAAATTATTGGTTAAGTTACATGATTTTCCTTCATCTTCTTTCTTCAGCTTACCTTCTATGTACAGAAAACTATCATAAGTAGCTGTAATTAGATCCTGACTTTGAATTAAAATGCGTATTTCTTCGGAAGGTCCATACTTAGAAGAGCCATACGGAAGATAGGTGTGAATATCTGATTTAATTATAGCATCATCAAAATGTACGTTTTGAAAGATGTTTAATGATTCGGTCATTGTGTAGATGCAATGAGGGTTGATGAGTAATTAAAGATTTACTAAAGGGATGATGTCTTTTATATAAATTTCAAACTTTTAAAATTAATTGTTATTAATTATGCCTTTTACAGTTTGTTTACTTTAAATTTTTCAAGAATGCACTATAAATGTGTTATACAAAGAAAATCCTTGTTCACATTAAATATTGCATTTTTTAAATTACATACCTACTTTTGAATGCAAACCTATTGTTATTTATAGCGAAACCTTTTTCTTCATACACATTTTCATTAATTATTATATTACTATATAAGTTTTAAAGTGATTAAAAATAATTTTTAAGAATGCAGATGCATTGTGTGTTTTATACAAAGAAAGTCTTTATTAGCTTGAATTTTTTTATACATTCCTACAAATTTTTAAGAATGCAAATGCTATTATTAACAAAGAAAGCCCATTGTTCAATAAAACAAATGCATTCAGCTTCAGATGTATGTAAGCGGACATATCATTGTGTAAAAGAGATAGACATTAAAGTAAACTTCATTCAACAAATTTAATATTTCTTAGAGATACATTAATTCTATTAAAATGTACGCTTTGAAACACGTTTAATGGTTTGCTCACTCAGAACTTTCAATCCAATTGATGTTAAAAATATTTCTCTGCAGATGTTAACTGCAATGAGGGTTGATTAGGTCTTTTGTATGAAGATGTCCTGTGATTAATTCGCAGACCCATGTTCTTTTAGTTCTAAGCGTACCGTGAATGGTTCACTTTCACCAAAGTCTATTAACTCACCCTTTTGATTTGTCAATTTTATTGTTATATTACTGATTATGTCTGTGTTTATTTCTAAATATTGTGTGTTGGTTGGAACTTTATCCAAACGGTAGCCGAGGGTACGGAAACGTCAATTTCGTATATTACCTTTGCAGGTTTACCGTTTCGATAAGATCCCTTTATAATGTTGCACTCCACATGCAGATTAGTGTGTTTAATTATTTGGATGTCTAACGCAGATGTGTGGAGAACGTTCGCTTTTAGTATTCTAGGCTCAAACCCGAGCATGCGGCCAATGCTACTCTCTTTAGTAAAATCGATCTCAAATGAACTGTTTATCTCACACTTAAGCGTATTGTTGTTTGCCCTAATGAAAATTTTTCTGTGGGTATCTTTGATTTCAAGTAAGCACTAATTTCATCTAACTCATAGGCACCGTGTGGAATATTAATCACTCGCAAATGAGATGAATTTGTTCTAAAATAAAATCTATCGTTGCCCGTATAAATGTTTCTAATGCTGTTGCAACCGTAAAATCCCACCAATCCAACAACGTATTTCTTCTCCAAATCTAGCTCTATCGGTGGGTAGAAGTTGCAGCTAGCTATGTTACCAACACCTTCTAAACTGAATGTTATTGACATAACTGAGAAAATTTAAGGTTATGTCAATTATTTATATAGAAATTGTAGGCATAGGTGCCCGCAAATAATGCTATTAAATTCCTGATCTTGATTGTAATTATAATAGATTTTACATCCCCGAAAGTAGTTAATCGCTTCAACTGGTGGTCGAAGATTACCGAAACTATCGTAATACCATACCTTTTCACCACGCTTTTTGTAGCAAACCCAATGTGTACCCGGTCCACTCTGACTATCTAAGTTGATGATTCCAGATTCATTTTTCTGTGGTAATTTAGGCAGGCTATCTCTCATAAAAATACCCCTAAAGTATGGTACACCTTTTGTGTATTTCTTTAAATCAATATCTGTTAACGCTCTTTCGGGTAATCTACTCAGTTTTTTTGGAAACGGTTTTAAGTATAATGCACCTCCAGATTTGTATGGTTTTAGATAGAATGCGCCACCAGCGATTGATTCCATCATACGATTATGGCGCGATGTCTCCTCTTGCAATTTTTTGGCATTTTTTGCATCATTGACTGCTTTGGCAATTCCCGATGCACCGCCAGCTAAAGCACCGATTGCTGATAATCCTGCGAATAACGGAATAAGAAATGGCAAAACACCTCCTTGTTTAGGTAAGGGAATTACTCTAGGAACTGTAATGTTTTTCTTTCCCCCCAACCTTTTTACTACACGTTTTGCCGTTGACAGTGCTGACTTTATAGTGTCGGTGAAATCTCCGTTAGCTTTCATTTCTTTAGCTATTGTTTCCGTACATGCAATAAACTTTCACCATTCTTCTTCTTGGACCGACACCCCATCCCAAATTTTCTCTTTGCCTTCATGGTGGTACCGACTGCTAAAGCTGCAGCTCGTTCACCTAATGTTGCGTCTGCTGATTTAAAGCGTTCCCACGCTTTTTCTTCTAAAATTTTATCTGCTCTATGTCGACTTTCTAAATCTTGGTAGTCTCTATAACTGATATCATGCAGTTTGCACTGCGCATCTAATTGATTAATACCGGGGTCGCCGCGTGCTAGTCGTTTCTCTAATTTTGTACCGGGACCACAATACTGGTAACCGGGTAAATGTAATTCCACCGGTAGTTTATTGATTAGCGTATTCACTAAATCACCTGCACTCTTCCGCTTCTTACCTATCATTGTTCACCTTGAGGGATAGGGTAGGGTATTTATACCTAAAATCGTGTAAAAACTTTATTTTTAGTAAATGCTATACATTAGATAGGCAGGGCGATAGTACAATATTTCCATTAAGCATACAGTGTTATGTGAATTAATATTATACTTGGCATTTATAACATCATCAATGTCTTTATAAATGTCATCATCACCGAATTCCTTCTCACGAAAACGACGGTAGTCAACCACTTGCCGTATGAATTTTTCATAGAAACAGGCTAGATTGTAAGATTCAAGAATTCCAATCTATAGCTTATTATATCCTTCAAATCGAATAGTTCCTCTATGTTATGGGCATTGAATGTACACGAACAACAGTTGTAGTTTTCTATCATAACAGTTTTCAAAATTCTCTCATATCCTTTAAGCAATTCCCAATTGCAATAAATACCGAGATTACTAGATAGAGATTCGTAATCTTGCTCATGTATTATATCCTCCTCGTTTACATATGACCAATCAATTTGGCTTTCAATTTCTTGGGATCGGAGAAATTGTATTTCTACATATGAATACCATCTTAGAAGTTCATTCCATTCCTTCACGTCTAATACCACGTTGTTGCCACATCTCATACGCACTACTGGTGCAAGGTTAAGGTGTGTACTGTATCCAATTTCAATATGCGTATCGTTCGATAGTTTATAGGAAGCACAATCAATTAAGTATTCATTAGCTGCCTGTTTATACACCTCAGCCCTATCTTGAAATGATGATGACCAGTCGGAATAACCTTCATCTTGTTTCTCTTCATTTTTGCTACTACTACTACTACCATCACTATTTTGACAGCATGAACAACAAAATGTTAAATTATTATTCATATTGTTATTACATGAGGTATCCAGGAGCGATTTTATTGCTTTTTTCATGACTTTACTTGTCCACAACCGCACTACGACTAAACACTACGAAATGAGCATGTTTACATATGGTTGTAGGAATGTTATATGATCCAGCAAAGGTATGTTAAGTACATCAAACTTCCCATAATATGTGTATTTACTTAAATCAATTTTTATTTGTATATTGTGGTAGTCTTATAAAAAAAAAACGTTTTACTTGTTAGATGACCAGTCTGAACAATGCATCGTCTTTATTCTCAGAATTTCAGAAGCTACGACTCAACCATAGATCGTCTTTGTTCTCTCATGTGACCTTGAAAATTGTAAGCATAGACTTTGTGAATAATGCATCGTCTTTGTTCTTGATTTCCTAGAATTGAAGTGTATTTAACAATCTATTTTCAACCTGAACAATGGAATGTCTTTGTTCTCTCGTATGACCTTGAAAATTGTAAGCATAGACTTTGAAGCGTCGTCTTTGTTTTTGATTTCCTGGAATTGAGATGTGGAATCTCGACCTGAACAATAGACCGCCTTTTTCGGGGGAAACGGTTGCGAAACAGCTATCTGTTTTGGGAAACGGACCCCTGTTTTGAAACGGCTACTTGTTTACAGGAAACGGCTACCTGTTTTAGGAAACGGGTACCTGTTTTAGGAAACGGCTACCTGTTTTAGGAAACGGCTACCTGTTTAGGGGAATGGCCACCTGTTTAGGGGGCGTGGCTTTGAAACATGCACCTCAGGGCTCTTGATTTCCTAGAATTGAGATGAATGGATCGTCTTTGCAGAGGTGTGACCTTATAAGCATAAACTTTAAAGCCCTGACAATGGATTGCCTTTGTTCTTGAAAGAGATGTATTTAGATAACAATCTATTTTTATAAATCAACCAGAACAATGAATCGTCTTTATTCATTTACCTTGAAAATTATAAGCACAGACTTATTTCTCAGAATTGAGATAACAATTTATTTTTTATAACTCGACCAGAAGAATGTTCTTTTACCTTGAAAATTGTAAGCATAGACTTTGAAGCGTTGATAATACATCGCCTTCATTCTTGATTTCCTAGAATTGAGATAACAATTTATTTTTATAACTCGACCAGAAGAATGAATCGCTTTTATTCTTTTACCTTGAAAATTGTAAGCATAGACTTTGAAGCGTTGATAATACATCGCCTTCATTCTTGATTTCCTAGAATTGAGATAACAATTTATTTTTATAACTGAAGAATGAATCGCTTTTGTTCTTTTACCTTGAAAATTGTAAGCATAGACTTTGAACAATGCATCGTCTTTGTTATTGATTTCCTAGAATTGAGATAACAATCTATTTTTAGAATAATGGAACAATAGATAGTCTTTGTTCATTCATGTGACCTTGAAAGCATAGACTTTGTACAATGCATCGCCTTTGTTCTTGATTTCCTAGAATGACTCAGCCAAAACAATAGATCGTCTTTTTTCTCTGACCTTGAAAGCATAGACTTTAAACAATGGGCCACCTTTGTTTCTCAGAATAGGGCGCGGCCTCGAAACATGCATAGACTTGCTTGAGGGCAATGACCTTCAGGACAATCAACAATCTAGTAACTTTTCTAGTGACCTTGAAGGACTCATGCAAGCATGACCTTGAAGAGGATTACACACCTGCGGTCTTCCCCTTAAAATAGGCAATGTTACTGACCTTGAAATCTAGTAACTTTTCTGGTGACTTTTTCCTAGATCTGGTGACAAATCTAGTGACAAAAGTGAGTCAGAACCGCTATAGCTATACTACTAATTTTATTAAGGCTTAACATACCTAAACCTTATGGTTCTTGAAATATTTAATATTCTGTGAAAATGTAGTAACAAATTTAATGCTTATTATAAGTTTTTGTTATGAACGAATAAGTTCAAAGGTAAATATGTAATTAAAAATTATTATTAATTTTATTAGATACATAAATAAAAAGTTTATCTCAAGTAGGATTTGAACCTACGGCCTTTACTTTGCTAGAGTACCGTGCTAACCAACTGGGCCATCAAGGTTCAAGCCCCAATCGGTGTAAATTTTGTCTTTATATATGTATAACTTATGTAAATTCTAAATATAATGAGATTACAATCAAATTACTTATATTAATGGAATGTGAGCCTGCAACGTCGTAAAGGCAAAATTTACATCGATTGGGGCTTGAACCTTGATGGCGCAGTTGGTTAGCGCGGTACTCTAGCAAAGTAAAAGTCGTAGGTTCAAATCCTACTTGAGGTAAACTTTTTATTTATGTATTTAATAAAATTAATAATAATTTTTAAATTTAATGCTTAATTTCTTAACTTGTATTTTTTTATTTTCAACCAAATTAAGACTGGAGTCTACTAATTGATCAAGTTTTATGTCGTCCGTGTGAAACATTTACTAACTTATACAAGGTGTCTTAAAATTAAGGGTCAATAATTACAACCTTTAAACGGTAGTAGCTTATTTAAATTAAATAGGACAACCTGTATTTTATGGCAACAGCAGATGTAAAATTTAATTGTCTATCGAATAGTATTACATATTCCTTTGGCTAACTCTTCATGTTTTCAAGTAAAATGCACATTTTGTTTCTGCAAACTGAGTTCAAGAAATTTGTAATTTATCAAGTCACCTTGTTGTTTTCACAAGTCGTTACTAAGGGAATGTCTTGTAATAAGGTTGGAAACTGGTTTCTTAAGAATTGTAAAAACAACACTCCATTTAAATGTTCTTGGAAAAAATAAACACTAATTAAATATTGACCCATTATTCCGCCCCACACATTCACTGACCATCTGTGTTGATTATGAATAATCCTAAATTGATGCGGATTGGAATCAGAAGAATAGTGAAAGTTATGTCTGCTAACGGTTCCATTGTTATGAAATGTACTCCAATCAGTAAACAGAACAGAATAAAAAAAGTTTTCATTTTCTGCCACTTTATCTAATACCCACATACAAAGTTCAACTCGTTTCCCGTAATCGTTTTCAGAGAGCTCTTGATGAAGATGGATTTTATAGGAATGATAATTATTTCTCTTAAGAATTCTTGACACACTTGCTTGGCTAATGTTGATATTTTGGGAAATTTAGTTTTGACTAATATGGAGATTTTCGGTTACAGAGGCGAGCGCTGCAAATTGGGTCTCTTCGTTTTCTGTCACAGGTTTGCCTAAATTGATTCAACTGTCTTTCGAATGCTGTTTTATTTGAATGATTTCTGTTGAGAAATCTTTGAGCGTAAATTCGGGATGCCAGGAGGCAGTTTTGCAGAGATTCTCTGAGAATTAAAATCATGTCGATGCTTTCTTCTTTCGGATGAACTAGCATTCTTAAAAATGGACTAATAATACAAAAATAAAAAAATACCACTACTAGATGTAATTACTACAATTAAAAACTTTTGTAAATACCTGACAACCGCTATCAGTCAATAGTAACGACTTGTCAAAACGACAAGGTGACTTGACAAATTTCTTGAACTCAGTTTGCACAAACAAAATGTAGCTTGATTAATGTATTATTTGGTTCCATATAAATGCGCATAAATCTAATTTACACCGCACTCTTTAATCTTTACCTATTTATACACAAATTTCTTGCAACGTTAGTTATAGTTACATAAAACTTAATTAAGCGATCTATTTACAGTGTGTTTCTATTTATTGAGCTAGCCGTGAACATAAAGGTACTGAAATTTATGAGTTTGCGATCTTTATTTCCACGCTGCTGTGATTTTAACCAAAGACCAGGGTAGTATTATTTTTCTAAGACTAATCCCTATTCTAAGGGTCCGAAGCGATGTCACTAAGAACAGACGATACTCCACACTATTATGTTACCGAGGTGTTTGGATATTCGTCAATTATTCCCCTAAGGGTTAATAGCAAACCTTCTCAAACGAAATTTCACTCACCCCGGTAATGAATTGCAATTCACCACTTCGAACGCGCCCAACTGTACACTTTGGTAGCTATGACTAGACTCTTCTATCCATCCTTCAGTTTCAAATGACAATGGCGGTAAACACGATATGAATCTCGGAAAACCAAAGCGAGTAAATTACGTCTCTTAGCATAAACATTTATCAATTACCAGCAACATATTGCAGTTAAATAAAATTAAACCCTTAATTACTTGATAAAAATGTATCACGCCGATCAAGCAAAACGCATTTCCGTTCATTTCGCGCCAAGCTAGTTTTCCGTCTTTGTTGCTACCTCTCCGTCGAACGCTGACGAGACTCGTGGACCTTTTCACGCAGCGAAGCTAGCGTCGTCGAATGCTTTTAAATCTGCCAATTTGTGTATTCTGAAGCAACTACAAAGTAACCATTTTCCATGACGCAAATTTCAATTCCACTAATTATAATTATCGATTCAATACAAAATACAGTCCGCGCGGCCAAAGAATGCCTGAACGTTGGATGCGCAATCGTCCAACTTCAAGTCTCTTAAGCGCGGCATGTCAGTGGCGTCGCCACCAAAAGCGCGTTTCGTTTATTATCAAGTATGACACTAATTAATTATTTATTTCCGTTATTAATTTACATACGTACTTGTTAATTTAACTTTATTACAATTATTGCAGCAAAACGACAGTGAACCATTTTGTGTCCTATGTGAATTTTAAAGCTCATAATATTCAAATTTATTAGACAATATAAACAACAAATACTTTCACAATACATAGTAAAATAATAAGTATAAGTATACTTTTTTTGATTTTCATAAAGGATTAAACTGTTGTGTTCATTTGTAATTCAAATATAAAATTTATTACTTGTCAACATGGTTATTTTTTAATTTTATAAATGTTTAAACTATTACTGTTCATATGTAATTCATATAAATAAAATATTTTAAAATTTCTTATGGTTTGGTGACGAATAATTGAAAACGCGACACCGACGCCACTGGTAATGCTTTCAGTCGCTATTACGTTAACGAGTGCGGCCGAATGCACGAACATCCATGCGCGACACGAGGCATTCTTTAACCGTGCGGACTGTAATAGGAATAACCATTATTTATACAAAATTATATACTCCCCTATAAAATAGTGAAAGGGATCTCACTAAAATTTACCATGTCAACGTGTGGAAATGGATTGTAATTAAAAAAAAAACTTCAATCTAAGAAAGGCAAACAAACCGACATATCATTTACAGAATTGGGGAAACTAAATTCTACTGCAACTTGTAATAAAAATCCAGATATGTTCAAATAACGTAAAAAAATTGTAATTAAACTAACGCTTCCCAAAGTGCATAGTCCAACCCGACTAAACACAGTATAATACGTGTCTACTTCAAGTTTCAAAAACTAGACCATCATGTAAGGAAAAAGGCATTATAACGGTTTCAAAAAAATTAATACTAATACACTACTCAGTTGTTAAGATGTTAATACCATTACCATTATCATACCTGACTGAAAATATTGTGGGCTCAAAAGCGTGCAAGATGCATTTAATACCTTTAGTAATATAAGTATGTCATTTAAGTATACTAGAAACAAACGGTGATCCAGTATAGGTATGTTGGTTGTTGGCAAGTGAGGCATGTAGTCAGCTTTCACCAGTACACAAACTAAAGTTGTTTTATTAGATTTAAATATAATTATACGTATATTATTTACATTTATTTACGGTGTTCGGTATCCGAACTTCTGGGTGGAAAACCGTTGATGGTCTATCGGTTCCAGGGAGTTGATACGAGTTAATAATGCTTGGGACGCTACCCAAAGATATACCACACTCAAGATTGTCTTTGGGAAAATACTGAACTCCTATACGGTTTCCAAACGGAATGCTCCAGGTTACTCCGTGGAGGATAACTTGAACGAAAGTTGAAAATGTTGCTAACTTAGGCTGAAAAGGCAGTTAGGGACTAGACAAAGGTCACTGTTTCCCTCTATAAAAGCACGGATCCTTCATCAATGATTAATGATGACTATTGCATGATTTTTAATTATACAAGCTCTCTTTAGTGCAATTAAATTTAGACGGCTAAAATCTAAAACGGATGGTTGTTCAGTAGCGATCAATTTCCACAGCAGCTTTCAAAGTTAATTTTTGAGCAAGTACCTACTAAAGTAAATTTAATAAAAAAATTCAAAATATTGTTCTACCTCATAATGTATGTAGGAAAGTACTATGTTCTGATATAAGGTGTAAACGTAAAAATGATGGCAATATACTTGGGCAGCCTGCTAATATAGTTTCAGCTACATTAGTGGTGGGATATTTAGAAATTCTAACTCACTATGTGTTCAGGCAACAGCACCGAAATGTTTTAATCAAAATTAAATTAAAAATACTTATACTTTTTGGGGTTTTCATGGTGTATTTTTATATTTAAGTTATACAATCTAAACGTTTCGATAACACTTACAGTTATCTTCATCAGTTGTAATACTATCCTTCAAAATTGATTAAGATGTTGAAACAATTTTGTGAAATTTGAAAAATTGAAAACGCAAACATGAGCATTCCATTAACATAACAGTTAGAACAACACTAATATAATAGCCAACTATGGATTACAATTTTATTAAAGAATAACTAACTCCGTTTATATAGGTACTGGCACCTTACAATTGAAAAAAAAGGCATATTGGTACGTCCTAATTTTAATTTTAGCTTTTGGTATGTCTAGGTCTATTGCTGTTTTTTCCTAGATATTGAAGTAAACGCTTTACCAATTATATGTTAAATTACCACAGCTCCATAATTTAACATAAGTAGTTGAAATTATAATTAAAATTAAAAATTATATAAAACTACTACATTGTGTTTTCACTGTTAAATTACACTTGCACTTATTAACAAAAATATTTCTTTGTTAAACTTGACTGGATTATTTTAATTGATGTCAAACTTTTATTTGTGAATGCTTTTCTCAATTTCAAATTAGAGTTTTTCACAACTTTACACTTTCATCATAACTTGATTAAATTTTGTTAAATTTGTCCTTCGGTTATAACATTTTTTCCTGTTAACCTTCGACCGTTAGAGGGTGTTCTGATTTGTTATCTTCAAGGCAGTTTAGCAATATTAAATTTATTAATGATCTAGTTATTCTTCACTAAAATTGCATTCCACAATTGGCTTTATGCGCTTCTCAAACTGTTGTAGTAATAGCAGGCTTATGTTTGCGTTATCCGTTTTTAAAATTTTACAAAATTGTTTCAGCATCTTAAACAATTTTGAAAGATAGTATTACTACTGACGATGATAACTGTAAGTGGTATCGAATCGTTTAGATTGTATAACTTGAATAAAAAAATACACCATACAAAACCCAAAAAGATAAGTATTTTAAATGTGTGTAATAATGGTGAAAGTTATTTCTTATCTCACAGCGTAGGGACTGGTATAAATAATTACCACTTCATACTCAAAAAGTAACTGTTTACATAACAGCTTAATTGCAAATTCTGGGTAATTCCGTAACTTTGATAATTCAAAATTATAAAAGTCAATTGTCTGCAAGTTTTACTTTATACTTTATGGAAGTTACTGTACATTCTTATTAGATCATTTAACATTGATAGACATTGATTGAAATTCTTTTTGTTTGTATTCACAATATACCTACGTGGACTACAATGGCAATGAAAATTATCACATTTATAAATAACGATAATTGTGGACGGCTCGTATTACCTTTGAGATTGACGTGCGTCTTAAATAAAATTTATTCACAATTCGTAGTTTATGGTTGAACCTCTATTATATAGAATGCAGTTTACAATTATTTTGCTGATTGAATATTGACTAATTATGTTCGTTCAAAACGAACTCTTATTTATTTGAATGCGGGCGTTATCTATTTCTAAAATGAATTATTATAGAAGGCTTATTTTTTACTTCTCCATTCAAGATGTTCACTATAATACACAATACGTTTTCTTACGCCAACATTTGTCATATTTAAAACTGAGAAATAATAAAAGGAATTTCGGTATTTACATTTAACGGTGTACTCTTTTAAATATTTTAAGATTATCATGAGAACAACTTTATATTAAGCACAAAAGTTTTTTGAAATTACTTTCGCATTTCATTACATAACATTTTATGGGTTAATTATTTTTATTTCTTTATGCAATGCGTTATCGGTATTTAACAGGAACTCATTTATTTTAACGTATATATTAGTTAATTCTGGGGTTTGATTTCGAATTAATTGCTTTTAAGTGGATAATTCTACTTCTTTATTTGTGTTTCAAAACGGAATACAAAACGTTTGAATGTTGGTAGTTGCATACAATGAATGGTAGTAAATTTGTGCTGATCACTGACCACTCTGATAGCGAAAAACTAATCTGTACACCAGAATTGACTTTTGTGGAATATCATGAGTTATGGGTAGTTCATCTGAAAACTATCATTACAAAAACACTCTAAGGTCTACCAGAGAGAAAAGATGTAATTATATTAAAATTAGAATGACTAAAGTTGTAAGCCAACGTTAACTGCAAATAAGAATTTTCCGCGATATGCAATCGAAAGATTTGGAGAGGTAGCTGCTACTGAATGTTGACCCTTTCTCAAAGCATGCGGCTCAATTGATGATATCATCAGTTGTACCTTTACCCATTCTGAACCCATACCAATGATCATACAGAATATGGCTATTATCAAGAAGATTGACTATCTATAAACTTTTTCAAAAATTTTACTAAATACCGGCAATTTACTTGCTTATAGGCGTATAGTTATCTAAGTTATCTTTGTTATTACCTTTTTTCCAGAAAAGCAAAACTAACGCTAGTTTTAAACAATTCGGAAAAAAAACTCTAGTCTTAATAATCACACTGATTAATTTGGTTCATGGTTTAACGCACAGTACAGTTTTCAACCACTACTTATTCCTAATTCCATTAATAGGTGGATTTTGTAATTTTACCTCTAACTAGTTCAACGGAGAGCAGGAAGTGGGCTTTACTCTTTTATAGCTGTTAATGATATGTACACAGACTAGTTTTATGCATATATTCAATAATTGCAATGTATAAACCAGGTTAACACAAACATGATTCTGGAAAATTAACTACAATTATAATTAAATAAATTAATGAAAACAAACTAAATAAACAATTCTGGTAATTACTGCTGTTTTTTTTTTGTAAAAACGACGCCTCTTGGTTGAGCCACTTGCTATAAGCACGCCTGGGATGGTTACGGCGGTTGTTTCGTGGTCGCTCTCTCCATAGGGGAAATTCGATAGTTACTGTAAATATGAACTGATTAGAAAAACAAACAAAATGGAGTATCCAGTGTTTATGATTCAAAATATCAATCTTGCTGGGTTTAAAAGTTGTGAGTACATAAAAAAAAGGTGTCAAGGGGATTAATTTGGATTATCTTACTATGCACGTAAGTAATCTCTGTTTATTATACACCTAAGTGAATAAAATTCGTTAGTTAGGTTAAGTTCCCAGAAATGCACATTTCTTGCTTTTTAATCAATTAATTACTATAGCAAGAGTACTGGAATAATGTATATAAATGGATCTGTGATCGATATCATTCAGGAATTCGGTTATTGACAGGTTGACCGCCAACGCCTTGCATCTGTATGCGTTTTATTGCATGGAAATTGAATGTCAATTTAATAGAGGAGTTATATACGCACGGAATTATTTTAATAGAAACGCGGTAATTTATGAAAATTATAATATGTACACCGGGTTTGAACATAATTATGTGAATACGAAATGTTAAATGTTTTTTATTCTTTCTATTTTAAGGAGAATGCAATTTATGTAAAGTTTAATACGTAATCGCAGATGTGGTTTATATGAATGCAATTTCATTCAAATCGTATTTTAAATTAATATTTTAATTGTAAGGAAAATTTTGGTATTACGTTATTGATATAAGGGTTTAATTAGGATTGTGGTGATGTCAGGTTTTTAATGGAATTTAATACAGGGACTGAAATTTTAATACGTCAATTTACACGTATTGTGTCCGTATTAATTTGACATCGCATTCCGTTTATTTAGAAGGCAAGTTTCTGTTTTCAATTATTTAAATATGCGAAAGATTCTCGGAGTTTCATCTTATTGTGTGAGCAGAGATTACAGGCACTAACCACTCTAGATTTTTGGGGCCAAAATCGGTCAGCTCTAAAGACGCAGAGAATTAAATGTAATTCAATTTGTTGGATTTTTAACCTGGTGTTTCAGAGGAATTAGCCACGATTGATCACCCAGTTGATGGGGCTTTAAGCCTCGTTATCTAGAAAGGAATGATCTGTTACACTCCGCCGAGGTAACTCAACTAACAGTGTAAATTCGGTACTTCTTGATTTGTCCCTCTTTCAACTATTAATATTTTTAAGATAGAAATTGTTTTCGAAGTCCTGGAACACGGTATAAAAATAATAAGTTTAATAATTGCAAAGAAATACTTTAGGAGCATTTGTCAGGATTTTCTCGAATAAAGAAAAATTTCGGAAAAGGTGCAGAGAAGAAGTGCTGCAGGAGAAGTACTTAATTATATCTAAATATTCGCTTTTATACTTCGCGGTTAAGTGGAGATTAGTTAGAAATTAGACGCGAGGTGATTTTGTGTACATCGAAGGTGGGGATTGGTGCGCACAAAAAATTGCCGTTTGTTACCACCTCTGGGTGCTGAAACTAAAAATGTTTTTGTCTGTATTATTATCAACATAATTTCAAATAATACAAAATTATTTTCCATACTAATTATTTGGGGCTATTACAAAAAAAATGAACATGTGCTACACCTAACTAAATTTGTGCTAAAACCGAGCATACATAGCTGTGGCATTGCTTCCTTTTATGTTTTTAATATGGTCACCTAATTCACTTAGGGATATATAATTGAATTCAAAAAATGTTGTATTGGAAGTATCAGTATTACAATATTTAATCGGATCGTTGTTACTGTTTAGAACACAGTTACGTTTATAAAAATCGTTCGCAGATAAATCTGAACGTAACTCAGTTATTAAATTTGTATACACATTGACTATGAACCACTTTGCTTCAAAAGTTTAAAAAACCATACTGGTTATAAACAGTACTTTTTAATAAAAGAGTGTTTTATGTTACGAAAAACACGTTTCTTAGTTATGTTTGTACTAGGAAAGCACTACAATACAAATATTGATCAGATCGAAAAAATTTGAAATACTAATATATATTAAGATTTTCTAATGGTTACCTGTAATCATAAATCACAACAAGGCAGTTACCCGCAGCATACTTCAAAATGGGTTTCTGTAGACAAATTTTTAATACGTTTTAAAGATTCAAGCGAAACACTTTGTTTGGTAAAATTCAAACACCACCATCTATCGACAGTAGTAAAACCCAAACGTAATGTTTCCTAATGTAGGAAACCCAAGTTCAGCCGTCGTACAGCACCAATACTCAGTAATGGATTATAGATCAATTATTGAGTTTAGATTCCGAAAAAAATATTAGTACAGGTACCACGAAGGCAAATCGCTAGTTACATAACTTTGGTGAAGATAGTTGAACAGTCACTTTGAAAGAGGAATAATACTTTCGATATTTAGACTATAGTTTCTCACACATTACGTCCCTGAACGTAGGCTCAACAGATTCCTGAAGGATATCTGTTATACTATTAGAATCTAAGTTATACACATCATGATATGGTCTAGGGGGAACAGCTTTCATACTATATAAAACATCTTGTGGTCCAACTACCGAAGTACTTTTTATTTCTGTCTGACAAGCGGTTGTCCATTTATCACAATCAGTTATTCCATTTTCATTTGAAACTTCTAAGATACCAGAGCAAATAGCATTAACCGAAGCTACTCTAGCGACAGTTCTACTTTTGGTTTTATTTAAAGGACTACAAACAATACATAAGTTCACAATAAAAAACTACTTCGTAATAAGCCTAATTACATTCTCCAGCTACCCATGGAAAGTTCATATATGTATTCGTATATACTAGGAAACCAATTATAATAGACAAAGACGTCTATAAGAGACAGGAAAAATAGTAATTAAAATTATTAATCACCCGTTTTTAATCACATTAAGGCGATTGAAATCACATCAACTTCTTTCTCCACTAATCACTATTACATATGAGTTAGTATAAATTAACGCTTCATTTCAATGATATTTGTAATGTGCAATTCTGTATGCACGTAAAAATAAGTTAAACATATAATTTCGCTGCCTTACACTTTTATTCCATGCCGGGCCAAACATGACCTATACTAGTGTTATCCGTTTTCAGAAAGGTATCTCAATTTAAAACCCGTATAAAATAGAGCGTTCTTCTTAACTCACTGCCCGCGGTGAGAAAAACTGAATATAGGCTTACCTTTAATCCAAATACCATGTGTTAGAACATGTGTAAACGCACGAGTAGTATTAATGTAAGCGTATTAAACAGCGAGTGAGAAGTGTTGGCCTAGATCTTTGACTCAATATTTACCGGTATTTATTATTTAGTATTTATTCCCGCTTAAGTCTACAGTTTATTATAGTTTAATTAAGTAAAGGGGGTTTAAAAAACCAATGTGGCTACAAGTGAAGTTATTCACGAGAGCAGTAGTGGCGTAGAGAGCGTAAGTGTAGAAGGGTCAAGTTTTTTTCGTTACGGTGGCGTAGTGATTACCGCGGAACAACATTGACCCAGGTCCGTGTTGAAGGAACTATTGTAGCAGGGTTTTAATCCCCTTACAACCCATTTAAGGGATCATATAATCGTTCAATCTTCACAAGACCAGTTTATCGTTACGTGTAGTTGGTCCATACGGACTTATCGAGATCCAGAAAGGCGTTTAGTGTTTAAAGTTACCCAGTGCTTTCGTCGTTTTCTGGAGAAGTCTTCGCATCTAGCGGAAAAATACAAAGTTCGTTCCAAAGTTTCAAACGTAAAGTTCACAGTTTACCATTAATTAAATAACCTATTGTAAATAGACCAGATTTTTCGTTAAGTTACAAATAATAAGTGTACATAATTCGGTAAAAATAATTAGTATCAATCAGAACAAGGTCACAGTAAACTAAAGTTAATTATTAGCCTGTTAATACAACTGTCAGTGTATATACAACCAATTAAAATTTAATCATAACGCGAGTCGAAAGAGAGGCCACCATTAGTTGAATTGCTTGGAGAGCTGCTAGCGTCGAGTTAACATCAACCATAGAGCCGAGGTCCTCCTGCAGGTCCGTTCCAGATGACTGTGTAACAAAGAGTATCCTCCACCTAAGGTAACATTTCTGTATTTTTTATTACTATGGTTGGCGATTAAAGCTAATAAATTTGTTGTTTTTAGTTTGTACTGTTTTCTTATGAGTTTGTAGACAAGGTTGAATACGCCTTTTCGTTAAAGATTAACTTTTCGTTGTTTTTTTGTTGTTAAAATTATCATACAGGATTATCCATCCGCATTATTATCAAAATTGATTTCAAGGTTTGTTTTTAATTCTGTTTAAACTGACGAATTTAGACAAGTACATTTTAAGCAGGCCATTTATTTGTAAAAAGGATAGTAACCATTTATTATTTTCGACATTTGAAGCAATTTTATAGTATATTTTAATAGAGGTCATTGTGAGCTAGCTCGATTCACCGGTAATAGATAACCTAGGTGATAAGGTTGTAATATTTGTGTAGACAATTCGACGGTTATGTTTTTTATTTATTTATTCACATTACATATATTTAGGTTATTGGACTTATTTTTTATGTGAACCTGTTATTACACAACATCTGACGACACGCACTGTGGTTTGTTAAATAAAACAATTACGGCCGAAAGCTTTTAATTGAAATGAAATGAAATTACTTGAGCATCGAATCTTAATAACGTAACGTAACAATACATTATTGTTTTTTTTTATCAAATTGGTGATTCATTTTTTTTGGGCACGGCAATTATTTTATTTAAGCCTACAAATATTTTTGTTTAGGTATTCGAGTTATTTGGGTATTTGGAGCGATCTGTGAACTGACGTAATTAGGTACCTATCGTGACATTTCAAATACTCTGGTGCCTTTTTCCGGTTTTATGGCGTTTCAACCCCTATTTGGATTTATATATAATAAACTATCCTATTGTACCCAAAATCGTCTGTTCCTATAGAAAAATTAGTTTTATTCAAAATTAAATAGCACAAGATTGCCGTCAAAATGCATTGGCCATAAGTGCTTATACTCCCATTTTTGCTGGTACCAAAATTTACCAAAATGAAAAAACTTATTTTTTCAATCCTTTAACTTTAACAAAATTTAACAAAATTTAAACAGCTCCAGGATAAACGAGAACAAGTTTAGATACAAAATTACACACACAGACAGACATCATGGCCGATGTCTTTGCCAAACGTAAAATAAGTTAATTGCATAACATTCCATACCTACATATGTATATGTAGGTTGAAAGGTAAAAGACTGTCTGATCCACAGGTTTCCTCCATTAGTAGAAAACCTTAAAACTATCTTACCAAATCAATTAGTCTTATAACTTATAGTGAAAAATTAAATATATATATATATATATATATATATATATATATATATATATATATATATATATTAATATATATTAATAAAAGTGGGTCTCCTTGGTTTTGACTCGTTCCTTGCTTTCATAGCAGAGGATGGGCCAGGTTCAAGGGACCCCAGTTAGGTGGTTTGGTGTTGTGCTTGATTTTCGGGATTATCCATATTGACTGCTGATTATTTTAATTCATTGCGAGGTATGCCTATGCCATAATGTACATTCTCCTCCACTTGAATTGATCTTAACCCCGATTTCAGGAAAGTGCAGGTACTATCACAGCCATTTTTGCAGTCACAATAGGTCGAATCCAAAAGGGAGCGTAGCGCTGGATTCGTCTTCATAGTTTTGAGGACAAGCCTAATATTGTTAGAATGGAAGTGGAGCTTCGAAGAATTTTTCTGATTGCAAACGAAAGAGTGATGATATTGGGAGGTATAAACGGATGAGTGGGTGCACAGACAGAACATACTGAACGCGTTCTACGAATGTTTGGAGACCAGAGTCCTTAAGAATTGTGAACGCCTGGTGAACATCTGGGTCGCGAGAAGCGTATTCCTATCTAATATGTGGTTTAAACATAAAAACCGCTACCAAATTATCTGACATACGCTTTCTCATATACGTAAATAAGTAACTTCCAAGCCCACAACACCTGAATTTGGCTCATATCGGTTTTTAAACACGATAATTCCCCATTTTGATCCGCTATTTTCAATTTTTTAATTTTGACAAATGGTTTATTCTTAGCGATCTTAAAAATCCCAATACCCAACTTTCAAAAAAATTTTGCGCCACTGGCAGTTTTTAAATTTTTTTATTTAAATAATGTTTTACAAATTAACAAAGTTACAAAATTGATCTTTAGCCCACAATACCTGAATTTTAGTCTCCTATTTTTGACCCGCCATTTTGAATTTTTAATTTTGATAAATGATTTACACTTAGCGACCTTAATAACCTCAAAACTTTAAAAAAAATCTGTTGATAAATTAAATAAACTCTACAATCCCCCATTATTGATCCACCATTTTGAATTTTTTAATTTTGACAAATGATGTATTCTTAGGAATCGTAAAAACCCCCAATACTTGACTTTCAATAAAATCCGTTGATAAATTACATAAACACCATAATCCCCCATTTTTGATCCACCATAGTGAATTTTTGAATTTTGACAAATGATTTATTCTTAGGGATCTTAAAAAACCCCCAAAGCTTGAAAAACTGTGTTGTCAATTGTGCATGCGGATATATGGAAGAGCGACTGTAGGTAGACAGAAAAAATGTGCTTGGTGGAATGAATCGGTAAAAAAGGCAGTATGTACATCGCAAAGGTTGCTGTAAAAAATGAGAGTGAGAAGAAACGATTGTATGAGGTGTTTAGATTAAGAAACAAAGAAGCGAAGGAGGTAGTGAGAAAAGAGAAAGTGAAAATGCAGAATTATTTTGAGGGAAACAAACAACTCTTCTGGAAATGGGCCACAAATACAAAACATGGTCCAAGGCAGAACGCTGCAGGGGATGAATACGAGCAACGAAATAGTATGGACGATTGTGAAGTGAGGAAATGCTGGAAAGAATATTTCGGAAAACTGTACAGTAGTGAGGAAAGTAAGATTGAAGGGTTAAATAAGGAGAATGTAGAAGGAATGATGAATGAAACTGAGAAGGATATTGGGATAAATGAGGTAGAGAAAACGGTAGGAGGGTTGAAAAACGGTAAAGGAGCAGGCGTAGATGGAATCATTGGTGAAATGTTAAAGTATGGAGACGCAAAGCTTACACGAAGATTGTGTGACTTATTCAATACATGCCTTAAGTGTAAAAGTGCCGAGGGATTGGAAGAGCGCGATCACTATACCACTGTATAAGGGTAAGGGGAACCTGGTAAAGTATTTGGAAGGATACTGATTGATAGAGTACGGGGAACTACACAAACTAAGACTTGGGGTGTGCAGAGTGGCTTCATGCCAAGGAGAGGATGTGTTGATCAGATGGTTGCTCTCCAGCAGGTGATCGAAAATTGTTTAAGTATAAAAAAGGAAGCTGTACTGTGCAATTGTAGATCTGGACAAAACATACGACAGAGTGAATAAGGAGAAGCCGTGGAAAATATTATATGATTATGGCCTAAATAAAGGTCTAATAAACGGAGTAAGGGCAGTATACACCGGGAGTGCGACAAGGCTGCGTGATGTCACCGTGGTTGTTCAATGTATACATGGATAGATGTGTTAGGCAAGCATGTACCGATACAAATGGTGTAATAGTCGGTGACGTAAATGAAAGAGTTCTGGTGTATGCAGATGGCACAGTCCTATTAAGTGACAGTCCGCATGAGCTACAAACTGCTCTGAGGAAGTTCCATACAGTATGTGAGACCATGGACCTAAAGATAAATGTGAACAAAACTAAGATTATAGTGTTCAATCGGGAATGTGGAAAGGAGAGTAGAGTATTTACTCTGCAAGATGTAGGCGATAATGAGAAACGACAGCATGAGCCTAGCTGCGAATCGAGCAATCTATAATGGCGTGCTTGTCCTGTCAGTACTGTATAGAAGTGACCCATGAGTATGTCAAAAAAAAGCCCGAAGGGAAAGTAAATCCCTTAGAAGCGCACGTGGTAAAACGAGAAGGGATAAGGTAAGGAATGAGTGTATAATGACGGAGTGTGGCGAGGAAGAGACGATAATGGATAGATATAAAAGTAGTACATTACGTTGGTTTGGTCACATTGAGAGAATGAACAATGCAAGATTAACGAAGAAAATATATGTGGGTGAGATTAGAGGTAAGGCCGGGCCTTGTAGGCCGTGTAAAACTTGGCTCAATGTAGTAGAATTTATGATAAAAGAAAGATAAGCTGCTTTAAAAATACAAGGACATATCAGAGATAATGTATGAATCTTATGGAAACTAGGAAGGTATGCACAGATAGGAAAGCATGGAGAAAAATTGTGAATGAAAAATAAATAAGAGGCAGGGGTTGTTTTGTCTAACCCGCAAGGGAATGGCGTGAAGGTTATGTTGCTATGTTCTTCGAATCGTTGTTTTTAATTGACCAAAACTTTCCAGCTTCGTTTTAATGGTCACAAACGTGAGTTTGATACCTTCAACTTGCCTGAGAATACAAGAAAATAAAATGCTTTCTGCACAAAACGCAGGATAAACTGCGCTTTTGAACCTCTCGTGACAGTCTCGAGAGGTCCAGTGACTAAAATAAATTATGTGTGAACTCGTCCCTATTGCTAAATATCATTCCGTTAATACCGAAATAGTGTTTTTAGAACATTAAAATACGCAAAAGATCACACAGTCAAACTACACAAATTTGAAAATGTCTTGTATTTAGTCATTACATACAATAGTTGGAATAAAATTTACAAGAATCAACAATTAAATTTACTACATAATAATACTGTTCAGTTTACACACATAAGTAATATCCACATATAGAAATTCAACATCCTTAATTTCCATTAAATTATTCATAACCATACTGTAGCTCGCAAAATAATATCAGCATGATTAGTATGCAGTATACAGATCTAAAGTAATGCATATTTAATAAGCCATTGAAAATGGGAAATTACTGAAAAAAACAGACAGCTAGTTAATACATTGACAATGAACATATTCTAACTTTACAACTGATACAAGCACAGGTAATTAAACACTTCAATTTAATGATAGTAAAAATTACAAAAAAGTCAAAAGCTAAATAAGTGATATTGTTGCATAATGATATTTGGGAATTGAATTTCCATTTAGCAGGTTTACACTAGTAGTAAATAATTTAGAAAGCAGTTGGTACAGGTTTAAATGTACACTATTTAGGAGCTAAATACTACTTCTTATATATTAAATTACTACAGACTTTCTACTTAATCACTAATCTTCATCAAAGTCTTTTTCACACATCACCTTATCATTTCTGTTTACTGTTGCGTTCTGTACCTTCTCAATAAGTATGCTCAGCTCATACATTTAAAACAGTGGCAACCTGATCACAGAAACGTTGATTAAAAAAAATTAAGTATTTTTTTTTTATTTTTATTTAAGTAGGCAACGAACGCAAACATTCAGAAATAACAATTTGTAAATGACGTATGAGTGTTTTTTTTAAATACTATTAAGATAAGGTTCTTGTTCTTTGGTCGTACATCACATTGATATTCTACATATAAAATGACTATAAAAGGTTTTTTTTTAATTTTTGTATTGTTTACACACATATTTGATTATTACTTTATTAGGCATCGTGTGAGATACCTTAAATTAAAACAAAATTATCAATTTAAATAATTTAGGATATGGTTCGCTGATATGGTTGATAATTTTGATGATATTCGCCAAAAAGTTGCTTTTAAAAATAAATATTCAAAAACATCTGATGCTTCTACAAAAGGCTCTTATTAAAATGTATCTGTTAGCACTGGTCGAGGTCCTGGCGGACGATAATCGTTTATATCGTCACCTGGTGGAGCGCACTGATGAGGAGAGCATGTTACCTGTGCCCCTGCGCCACATATACACTCGACGCAGTTGCCTGTATCGTGTGGTAAACTTGCTCCAATTGCATATTCTTTTCCTATAAAATATACAATATTAATAAAAATAAATTAGTGGAATAACGTACAGTTAGAAGTAAAATAACTTCTTTTGTTAAAAACAAAAGTCAGTATGCTAACCTGCAAGAATATAGATAAAATGGATCAATTATGACTTACTAAAAGTCTAAGTACACAAAGCAGGATTAAAGTTTGAAAACGTAAACATACTTATCTTTTTCGTAGTAAATCGCGTATTTTTATTTATCTTTTATATAAACTTAAACGTTTCGATAACAATTTCGGTTAGCGTCCTCAGTCAATGGTAAGAGCTTTAAGAATTAATTGCCAAAATAAATTTATGAAATATGAAAACGCAAGTTTAATAAACGTATAAAGCCAACTACGGAACCTAATTTGTTTTGGTAAAGAATAGCTGGATCTATACATTAAACATTAATAAACTGCCTTTAAGATGACAAATCGGAACAATCTATGACGGACGAAGGCTAACAATGACAAATGTCACAATCAAAGAACAAAATTTAACAACATGTAATGAAGTTATGATGTAAGCGCACAGTTTTGAAAAACTTTGATTTTTAATTTTAACCATATTATTAATGATGCCAACACATTTAATCGGAAAAGTTCTTTATGCCTATTGAAGTTACTTAAATGGCCATATATTTCAATTATTTCATGTTGCAAACGAACATAATAATAATAAACTTGTGTTGACAATATTTCCATATTATCAAATTGAATGTCATGGTTTAAATTATTTAAAGCATACTGAGCTACCTCAGATTTCTTTGGTTAACCTAATCTACAAAATCTCATATGTTCTCTACGTCTTGTATCAAAGTTGCGATATGTGGTTCCAATGTATACTTTTTCACAAGGACAAGATAACTTATACACTCCGAAAGATGACAATAGATTTGAAATATTTTTTTTGACATAAAATGTTCTTTAAAATTTATTGTAAGTTTAAAAACAGTCCTAATACCATGATTAATTAAAATTTTTTTTGATTCTATTTGCAATGTTCGTTATAACAGAAAAGAAATCAGTATCAACATTAAATCACTTGTAGTGATTTGTTAAATGTTTATATTCATCTTTCAAAAATTCGGCATCACAAGTTCGTTTAGTTTGTAACGAATCTTTTACGTTCTTCGTTCATTTAGTTGTAAAATATAAGAAAAAAGGGTTTTTGGTTATCAATGATTTATAAGTTGTGGTAGGCAACTTAATTTGCATATTGGTGTAACTTAAGTTGCATATTTTCTTAAAGGTTTATATACTTCCATATCATTGAATTAATTTTTTCGCACATTTTTTCGCGCATCGCTATATCACCTGATTCGTAAGCGTCCTTTTTAGCATTAATTGATGAACGTTGTTTTGATTAGGAAGCCATATTGGGCTTTCCACCTAAATTTTGTGAAAAGTAACATTGATTTAATGGAAAGATACATTTAACTCGTATTATATTAAAATCTGAAAGATTTGCTCTTTGCAGGCACTTTTAATACTTTTACTTTTATCATTTTTACTCTTACCACTTTTGGTATTTTCGATGCTTATGATTGCAATCTTGCATTTA
The DNA here is from genome assembly GCA_036346205.1 of Vesta saturnalis. Classification (NCBI taxonomy): domain Eukaryota; kingdom Metazoa; phylum Arthropoda; class Insecta; order Coleoptera; family Lampyridae; genus Vesta; species Vesta saturnalis. The sequence continues at coordinate 6,127,484 of JARFJB010002209.1, read as the reverse complement.
ATTAGATCTAAATTTAGATCACACCTTCTTTATTTGAAATTTTGAGAGAATGCAATAAACACTGGATTATCCAAATTTCATGAAGATAAATTTGTAAGAAGTAAAATTCAACATTGGTATGATTTACAACGTACAGCATTGTTATTACGACATATTGCGCAATATTGGTGCAAAGATTACATCACCTTTGGTTTGCATTTCCGTATTCGTTTAGATACCAGATGTTATCAAAAGTTGTGTACAAAAATTTTCGAACAGGTATTTATATCCATAATTTAGTAATTTACAGCTATTACATTTGTTTTTTAAGTTATATTTTATATAATTATAAATTTAAATATTTAATAAACATAGTTTGTATATCTTTTATTTTGACATTTTGGTGAATTTTTTATTGTATCCTCGGTTTAGTTGTTCCGAGCATAATCAAAAAATAACTTGGCGCCCGAGATAATTTTTATTATTGTTACATTACAGTTACTATATTTATGTTAAGGGGAAATAACCAAGTGGAAAGTGTGGTAATTAAGCATATCAAAAAAGATTAAACCCGCGTGCTTTAATCTGCCGACTGAGACGACATTATCTTTTATTGAGTGTTTTGGATCTCTGGTTAGTTCAACGATTTGTTTTGAGAACATTTACAACCTATTTATTTATTATTAAATTATTTACACCTGGCGCTCAATAACCACATATTATTTATACGTGGCGCTTAAACATTATTTATACGTGGCGCATTTACACCAATTATTTATAAGTTAGATCCATTAATGATTTAATTATACCAATTTTTTTCACGTAGATGGTGGTTTGATAATTTATGAAGGTATCTCTCGGTACGTGTCAGCTTTCGGTAAACCTTAAACTATTAGTATGACTCAAAACGGTAAACTTCTGTTACTTTCCTTTCGCATAGTAAACTGAATGCTTGGATTAATACCGTTTATAAAAAAATTGGAACATTAACTTTACAGAATGCATGTAAAAAACATTAAATTAGCTATGTAGGTGACACATTTGCGATTTGGAGATGTGAAGAAAAGCACTACATGAATTTTTAGTTTCTGTAAATGGAATCCATCCAAGCATTCAGTTGGACATGGAGAAGGAAACTAATGGAAATTTACCATTTCTAGACATACTAATATCTAAAAGTCTAAAAATAATAAACCTCTGTATTTTAAGATACCTATACCGAGAGCCGACATACACCGATAGATCGCGTCATAAATTATTAAACCACGATCCACGTCCAAAAATTGCTGGTAGATCAAGCTAAACAAATTTGGGATCTTGAATTTTTGAAAGATGAATATAAATATTTAACAAAATTACTATAAGTTAGTAGGTATTCACCTAAAGATAATAATAATGTTATTGCACCTGCTAGACCTTTTATAACTAATTTTACAGATAGAATTAAAAAAACCCTAATTAATCATGGCCTTTGGCCTGTTTTTCTAACCTAACCTACAAGATAGACTAAAAAACATTTAAAGTCACCTAAAGAAGTTTTAAATTCATTGTCAACTTCGGGAGTGTATAAGTTATCTTGCTCTTGTAGAAAATTACATATTGGAACCATAAAACCTAGATTTGATATTATTATTTTGGTCTTTAGCTAAAGCCATCTATTTGGTTTTAGCTAAACCCAGCAGTAATAAATTTGGTCCATTTTCATTTCCCCCCATGACATCTTTTGACGGATCTGTAGTTGCTGATTTTATAGACGAAGCCGCGCCTTAATGATACTTGAAACTATATGCCCTTAGTTAACCCTTCCTCGTTCGCTATGACACCAATTCAATTTCGATACAAGCTTCTAGAATTGTTCATCAGTAGGATTGATCTCAATAAGGTGACTGGCCCAGGCGGTATCCCAGCTATTGTCTTAAAGAAACACTGCCCCGAACTAGTACCAGTCCTAGCTAAACTATATTCCATCTGTATCTCTTCTGGGGAATTTTGCTTCATCATGGAAGACAATAAGATCGACCCCTCCAAGTTCCGACCAATTTCCTCACTTCGATTTTGTCTAAAGTTATGGATAAAACCATCAATCATCAACTACTGTCTTTTCCTGAATATAATGATATTCTATAGTGACTACCAATATGGTTTTAGGCAAAGTCGTCAATAGGTGATCTTTTTTCATGTGTTTTAGAACAATCCGGTGAAGAAATTTTAGTCGCTTTAGATATCTCAATAGCGTTTGACCAAGTTTAGCATAAGTGTCTACTTGCCAAACTCACCTCGGAGGACTAACTGATGCTCATCAACTGGATTTTCTACTTCTTTGATAAAAGTAGTAGGCATTAACGAGGGCATGTTTCGGTCCCTATACTTTTTCTGCTAGACATAAACAATCTTATTTCTTCAACGAATTCAATCTATTGCTTTTCTGACGACAGCATTCAATGTAGTTTGAGTTTACTCATATCTCAGAGCTACATAACACACATGTCCCATAAATAAATATTATGTATGAAGTGGTAATTTTTTTTGTACCCATCCCCCATCTCTTGTGACATAAGCCTGTTAGCGTATTGAGATAATTAAAAAATCAATATTGTAGGTAGCGGACCGCGAACATTTTATTATTGCAACAAACATTTTTTAAATCGAAATTGTTACCGCGATAGGAAAGTTAACATATTTTATTAAATATTAAGTCGTTATTTGAGCATGGTTTTCGGGATATTTTATTTTTGCAACTAATATTTGGCTAAGGGTTGAAAAACATGTGTTTGGGGTTTGGCTAGCAGGTGTACACTTAAAAGCTGCTTTACTGAAGTGGCGTAACGAATCATTGGAAATTCTTATGCGCACATTATTGATGTAAAAATATCACCAGTTATTAATTAATTACGTCGGTACACACTGCAATCAAAGAAGTCTTAGTTTGATACGTTGAAACTTGAGACCTAAATGTAGCGCTTGTTACGGAGGAATGCATATTCTTAAAATTAAGATGTCGTTCAATAATTAAAATGAAACTGTTCCAACATAATAATTTTTTGTTTTTTTATTACTTAGTACGTACGTAGTAGTCTGAAATCGAGGGAAACGGTAGTTACAGTTAGAACGTCGATCGAGCAAGATTGAGTTGGTTAATTAAATACCTTCATTGTAAACAGTTTGTCTTTAAAATATTTCTTGCGTGCACATTTTCTTTTGAAGTAGCCAACGGTAATTTGTCTTTTCTTTCGTGTTTTAGTTTTAATGTGTTTTCCACATATTAATCTATAAATAAGTTACCCTTTTTGAAGTTAAACCGCGTATGTTAACGATTTGTGTCTGTGATCAATTAAAGGAATTCAAGTGTAAGTAGGTATTTTTATATAAATTAAGGCTGGCAGCAAATAATTCTACAAGCCTATATAACGTATTAAAAATCGAGCGTAGTCTTGCAAAGGTAACTCATTCGCACGCGGAACCATTAATCTGAAATCTGCTAAAATAAAAGACAGTACAGTACACTCTTTGTTTGTTGTTTATATTTATATTTGTGTAGAGGAGGGCGTGGACAACGGGTACGGGATAATCCTTGGTTACTAATTGTAATGGGCAATTGCCAAGTGGTTACATACTCCCAGTTCCAGATGACCATTTAACACCTTTTATTTTATTGTTTTTATTGTTGTATAGATGAATGTGTAACCTGAGAGAGGGGTACTGTATTTTTTTAACGCACTCAAACTTGTATATCGGTCACGATGTTATGATCTATTTATAACTTACCCTTGTAAGGCTTTGTTTTAATGAGCTTTTTTTGTCAGTTTGATAAGTAGAATTGTTTGCCTGCGAACTAATTTCTCTTTATATGTAATTTATTGTGATTTTTCGTATGTATTTTGTACTTTAGTAGTGACTAAGCGATGGTGTACGTGAAAATTCCTTACACATTTCTTTTTGTCCTTGCATTAGCGCCTGTGTAATTTTACTGGTGTTGTGTTTTATATGTACCGTAATTTGCCTTATTGTTTTATGTGCTTATTTACTTGGAGATCGCCACGATTTGTTTTAAAGGGCCACATGTTTGGTATAACGATTTTTATTCTGATTATTAAGGACACAATTGTGGGTAAGACTACATGCTTTTTTTTGTGTTTATGTGAAACTAAACTGCTTTTTATTTAATTTTCTTTTAATGTTATAGTTTTTTTACGTACGTTAACTTGATTTAATAGTGTTTATTACATATTTAACACTTTCATTGTGTTTTTTGTGTAATTTGATTTATTAATGTTCTTGTGCAATTACTTATTTATGAATAAATTTTATTGTTGGCTCTTTCCCACTACCCTTGCGCAAGCTCGTTAATTTTAATTTGAGTAGTTTCATTATTCACCTGTCCAGACCATCGCAGTCAAATAGCACAGCGTATCTACCACTAGACGGCCAATTCATTTGATTAGATTTGAGGTTTGCGAGTAATTAAACATCAGACTTGTAAATAAGTTGTTTTCATTACTGCCAGGAGAGTCAAAATGAAGGCAAGCAATAAATTTGGGTAATAATAACATTATTGTCAGTAAAGTCAAGATAAATCACTTAGCCATTGTTTTATTCTTGAATTTGCATTATAGCAAATAAGTTTAAATTACACTTTTCAAGATAGGGTACCTGGGGGATGCTACAATATCAATAAAATCATCTTTATTATGTTTGTACCTATGTGAAAACGTACAGCCACTGACTATGTAAGTTATGAGGCACAATAGTAATTTTAATGACTTAATTAGTTCCGCTTTAGTGGCCACTTGCTCAAATTGTAACTTTGAAAGTAATTTAAATTAATACCGAAAATTGATCGCTACTGAAAAGCCGTCCATCTAGATTTCGCCCGCATAAGCTTGATTTAATTAACGAGAGCTTGTGTTTTTTTCTAATCATTTATTAGTCATCATTAATGACTAGTGAAAAATCCGTGATTGTTAAGAGGGAAACTATGATCATTGTCTAACTCTCTAACCGCCCTTTCATCAGAAATAATTATCCTTTGGCAATATCTGCAACGCCCGTTTAAACCCGTTTCGGTTGTAAATCGCATAAGAGTTCAGCGTTGGCTAAAAGATAATTAGGACTGTGATAGGTCTTTGGGTGGCGTCGAGATACTTCTAAACCGTATCAACTCCTGTAACCGATACACAGTCATCAATATTCCGCCTAAGATTTAAAATACCACTCTGTAAATAACTAGGCATACACACGCGCAACCGCACATACATACGCACACGCACACGCTCCCGCTACCGCTTCCGCTCCCGCATACGCACCCCCACACCCACACCCTCAACCACACCTACGCATCCGAACTCACACACGAACCAGCACACGCATGCGCACGCTCATGCACACCCACACTCACACGCACACGCACACGCCCACGCACACGCACACGAACACGCACACGCAGACGCACACGCAAACGCAAACGCACACGCACACGCACACGCACACGCACACGCACTAGCATACGCACACGCACACGCACACGAACACGCACACGCACACGCTCACGCTCACGCTCACGCACACGCACACGCACACGCACACGCACACGCACACGCAAACGCACACGCACACGCACACGCACACGCACACTCACACGCACATGCACACGCACACGCACGCGTACACGCACACGCACACGCACACGCACACCCAAACCCACACCCATACCTTCACCAAAACCCATAAGCCCACCCGCACCCACACTAACACCCACACCCACAGGCGCAGATGCAGCGCTGACGCCGATGCTGACGCTGACGCAGACGCGGACGCGGACGCGGACACGGACACGGACACGGTCACGGCTACGGACACAGACCCAGGCACAGACACAGACACAGACACAGACACAGACACAGACACAGACACAGACACAGACACAGACACAGACACAGACACAGACACAGACACAGACACAGACACAGACACAGACACAGACACAGACACAGACACAGACACAGACACAGACACAGACACAGACACAGACACAGACACAGACACAGACACAGACACAGACACAGACACAGACACAGACACAGACACAGACAGACACAGACACAGACAAAGACAAAGACAAAGACACAGACACAGACACAGACACAGACACAGACACAGACACAGACACAGACACAGAAACAGGCACAGGCGCAGACGCAGACGCAGACTCAGACTCAAATCCAGACGCAGACGGAGACGCAGACTCAGGCGCAGACACAGACACAGACACAGACACAGACACAGACACAGACACAGACACAGACACAGACACAGACACAGACACAGACACAGACAAAGACAAAGACAAAGACACAGACACAGACACAGACACAGACACAGACACAGACACAGACACAGAAACAGGCACAGGCGCAGACGCAGACGCAGACTCAGACTCAAATCCAGACGCAGACGGAGACGCAGACTCAGGCGCAGACACAGACACAGACACAGACACAAACACAGACACAGACACAGACACAGACACAGACACAGACACAGACACAGACACAGACACAGACACAGACACAGACACAGACACAGACACAGACACAGACACAGACACAGACACAGACACAGACACAGACACAGACACAGACACAGACACAGACACAGACACAGACACAGACACAGACACAGACACAGACACAGACACAGACACAGACACAGACACAGACACAGACACAGACACAGACACAGACACAGACACAGACAAGACAAAGACAAAGACACAGACACAGACACAGACACAGACACAGACACAGACACAGAAACAGGCACAGGCGCAGACGCAGACGCAGACTCAGACTCAAATCCAGACGCAGACGGAGACTCAGACTCAGGCGCAGACACAGACACAGACACAGACACAGACACAGACACAGACACAGACACAGACACAGACACAGACACAGACACAGACACAGACACAGACAAAGACAAAGACAAAGACACAGACACAGACACAGACACAGACACAGACACAGACACAGACACAGAAACAGGCACAGGCGCAGACGCAGACGCAGACTCAGACTCAAATCCAGACGCAGACGGAGACGCAGACTCAGGCGCAGACACAGACACAGACACAGACACAAACACAGACACAGACACAGACACAGACACAGACACAGACACAGACACAGACACAGACACAGACACAGACACAGACACAGACACAGACACAGACACAGACACAGACACAGACACAGACACAGACACAGACAAAGACAAAGACACAGACACAGACACAGACACAGACACAGACACAGACACAGACACAGACACAGACACAGAAACAGGCACATGCGCAGACGCAGACGCAGACGCAGACGCAGACGCAGACGCAGACGCAGACTCAGACTCAAATCCAGACGCAGACGGAGACGCAGACTCAAACGCAGACGCAGACGCAGACGCAGACGAGACGCAGACGCAGACGCAGACGCAGACGCAGACGCAGACGTAGACGCAGACGCAGACGCAGACGCAGACGCAGACACAGACCAGACGCAGACGCAGACGCAGACGCAGACGCAGACGCAGACAGACGCAGACGCAGACGCAGACACAGAAACAGACACAGACACAGACACAGAACAGGCACAGACCAGACAGACACAGACACAGACCAGACGAGACACAGAAACAGACACAGACACAGACACAGACAGAGACACAGACACAGACACAGACACAGACACAGACACAGACACAGACACAGACACAGACACAGACACAGACACAGACACAGACACAGACACAGACACAGACACAGACACAGACACAGACACAGACACAGACACACAGACACAGACACAGACACAGACACACAGACACAGACACAGACACAGACACAGACACAGACACAGACACAGACACAGACACAGACACAGACACAGACACAGACACAGACACAGACACAGACACAGACACAGACACAGACACAGACACAGACACAGACACAGACACAGACACAGACACAGACACAGACACAGACACAGACACAGACACAGACACAGACACAGACACATACACAGACACAGACACAGACACAGACACAGACACAGACACAGACACAGACACAGACACAGACACAGACACAGACACAGACACAGACACAGACACAGACACAGACACAGACACAGACACAGACACAGACACAGACACAGACACAGACACAGACAGACACAGAGACAGGCACAGACACAGACACAGACAGACACAGGCACAGACACAGACACAGACACAGACACAGACACAGACACAGACACAGACACAGACACAGACACAGACACAGACACAGACACAGACACAGACACAGACACAGACACAGACACAGACACAGACACAGGCACAGACACAGACACAGACACAGACACAGACACAGACACAGGCACAGGCACAGACACAGACACAGACACAGACACAGACACAGACACAGACACAGACACAGACACAGACACAGACACAATTACGTACGCACGCACGCACGCATGCGCCCACTCGCCCACCCATCCACCCACCCATCCATGAATCAGTTTTTGTCACAATCAAAAACACTAAAACCAATAATCCAAGATTGCTTGTAATAAGAGACGACCATTGGATAAATCTAATACAAAAATTATAGCTTGAAGCCAGCTCATATGAAACATCAAGGTTTTTTCGTACTACAAAAATGGTCGTTGCATACAACAACCAATTGGTATACATCAATTGCGCGGGATGCCAAGGATTGTTACTAAATACCTCCACCTACCAGAACCTGTTTTCTTCATTGTTTTCGACGGTGCTCAGCCTCGCATTTAGCGAACAGTGGCGGTGATTTAATTACCATGAAGCAACGTGCCGGATGGAAAAAGCTCCACTGTAGCAGAAGGCTACATAGAAGCGTCCACAAATAAGAAAAGTGAAGTAGCAGAAATACTTTCAGTGCGTGAAGCAACTTCTACAGTTGAACTCTCTAGTGTTTGTGCTAATGCAGACCATAAGAAATCTACTAACAAGGGGAACATGAACATGTTGAATTCTCAGCAATTTCTGCAATTTCCATTAATGCACCCTGTATCCTAATTTAATGTTATTAAAGTAAACTTGATAAGTAAATTGACTGTCAAAATAACACAAAGTCTTGACAAAAAAAGTTACTAAAAATCGTTTAAGAATTGAGTTTATTCTAAGATCAAAATTGTTCATGCTAACCTCGAAACAGAGAAAGTATTAAATGTCACTTGCTTTACATTAAGTTTAAAGCTACCATTATATCTACATACGGAACTTGCCATTTTATTGATGGTGTAAATGACGCGCCAATTAAAACAAGGAAAACATATTATTCTTACCCATGATAATACAAACTTTTGGAGGCCGGCCGTTATTTGTCGTCGTTGAAGTTGTTTCAGTAAATTCCGAAGTTGGATTAGTGGTCTCTGTAACTATTCTCTCTGTCGTTATAGGATTAACATTTTTTAAGGAAGACGCTTTTTGTGTTGTCGACGGTACTTTATAAACTTTAGGCAAAGCACTAGTTCTAGGTCCATTTGCTGAAAAAATAGATAAACCATTAATCTTAGTAACTACCATTAGAACTTGAAATATTTACCGCAAGGACTGAAAGGCAAACGATCCCGACATGGACCTTCTAACGTTGGCGGGCAATCCTGCCACCAACAAAACATTTCCCCATCAAGGCACAAGCAGAATTCACATGGATCATCCCGGTATATCTGCAAGAACAATAAATTTAAGTAATATATTAGTATATGGATTAGTCTAAGAAGTGTTTAAATCCCTAATTTTGCATAATAAACATCGTAAAACTAACAATCAAGTTGTATTAGCCCTAAAACGCATACTCAACTTGCGGTTATTTTAACGAGATAAGCGCGTAACCGAATTTAGTTTAAAAGCAAAAACCGCTTTTACCGCTCTATCATCATAATCTGAAGATTTTATTACAATTTATTATTTTATATATAGTAGTGTTAGCGCAATTGATTTCTGCATTTTGATTATAAATTCATATTGAAATTGTAGTTTGCTGCTTTATGACTTTAAAAAACAAGTAGGTAAGTGTGCAACCTGCAATTTTCTGAAAGCAATTTCAATGTTAGTATGGTTCAGTGAACACTTTCTTTAGATGGGAAATGTAAAAAGTTTTCAATGCATAAATGGAATATGTTTCTACAAAAAAAGTGTTTCAGTTGAAAATGTCTAATGCCACTTCAAAATTTAGTTCTAAAAGACATAACTACATATCAAAATGTAAAATGGTAGTACTTACTAGTTAAATGCTATTTAAACAGTATTTATGTTATTACAAAATAATTTCCCGAACCAAGTTTGATTTTAAAGGCAAATATGAACTTAATTATGATTAAAGAAACATATCTTTTTATCGATGACTGATCCAAAAGTTTTCTCTTATATTCATTTGATATAACTCTGTTTTTATATTACTTTTTTGGTCAAAAGGTAAAATTCAAGACACCAATTTCATCTTGCCGACCGCTTTATAACGATTTAAAAAATAATCATTACTGTGTGGTTTATTTTTTTACTCTAATTTAGCCGTTGAAATGAAGAACCCTTTATTAATTTTTTTTTCAACACCCCAGTAATTCTTATTTTTTTTTAGCACTGCGCTATATTTTGTTTGTTTCCGGAACTAGCTACTTATCTTACCACCAGTCCCGAGATTAAACATGGTCCTTAGAGCAACCAATATCGGCAAAGGTGGTAGGCATGTATACTCCATGCCAGCCGGGAAGGTACCAACCATGGGATCCTTAATATTGGGTCTCCGATTTTCTGAGCTCGGTAAGGGCTGCCGGTTACCTTTTCCTTCATCCTTAATCTATTCTTATCCGTATTCTTCCTTCTCGCCCTCACTGTCTTCCTATCGGATTAAAAGTCCTATCTAAGCTCTATACGATCTCTATGTCTTCTGGGGAATTCCCTTCATCATGGAAGTTAGCAAACGTTCAACCTATTTCCAAAAAAGGAGATAAGACCGATCCCTCAAACAACCGACCAATTGCCATCACTTCCATTTTGTCGAAAATCATGGAAAAAGCCATCAATCAGCAACTGCTCACGTTCCTTGAAACTAACAAACTCCTTAGTGACCACCAATATGGGTTTAGGCAAAGTCGTTCAACAGGTGATCTTCTTTCATATGTGACCCAAGTTTGGAACAATACAGTAGAGCAGTCCGGTGAAACAGTTGTAGTCGCTTTAGATATCTCAAAGGCATTTGAACAAGTTCGGCATAAGTGTTTACTTGCCAAACTCACCTCTTTTGGGTTAAATAATACGCTCATCAACTGAATTTCTAGTTTCCTTGATAAAAGACGAATACGTGTCGTAGTTGATGGCTTTTTTTCAAAAGAAGTTTGGATTAACGCGGGCGTACCACAGGGATCCGTTATAGCGCCTACACTTTTTCTGCTGTACATAAATGACCTTATTTCTTCAAAAACTAACCCCATCCATTGCTTTGCTGACGATAGCACTCTTCACTGTAGTTCATCTCGGTCTACTCATAGCGATAATCCACCTTCTATGTCAAATCAAGAAATTAAAGCTGAAATGGCAAATTCAATGAACAAAGACATTCAACGTGTTCTCGAATGGAGAAGCAATAATCTAGTTAAATTTAATGCTAACAAAACTCAGTGTTGCCTTGTGTCCGCCAAAAAAGATCGATCATTTCCTGTTGTAAGTATGAATGGCTGAGTTCTTAAGTTTTCAGACTCTATTACTCTGTTGGGTATGACTGTATCTTCAAATCTCTCATGGGTTGACCATCTTCTGTCAGCTACCAAATCAGCTGCTCGTAAAATAGGCTTTTTTACAGATCTAAGCAGTACTTTACCTCTCGACAACTCCTTCTGCTGTATGAAGCCCAAAATCGGCCTCATCTGGAATACAATTCTCACCTCAGGGTTAGTGCTCCCCAATACGCTCTCGATATCGTTGATCGTATTCAAAAGAGAGTGATTAGGCTTCTAAATGACCCGTTCTTAACTTCTCACATACAGTCCCTTGAGCATAGAAGGATGGTTTCACTTCTTTCTTTGTATTATCGTGATTACAACGGCTATTGTGCTGCTGAATTATATTCTTTGGTACCATCTTTGCGAGAAACACTCGATTCGCTCATTCACATCATCAGTATGCAGTACAAATCTCCACTTGTCGTACCAAACGGGCACAATCCACATTTTTCTACACGGCTTCTAACCTCTGGAATGATCTCCCTAGTGCCTGTTTTCCTCTCACTTATGATATGAGAAAATTTAAGGTAGCTGTTCATAGGCATCTATTGGCAATTCATTATCCCTCTATCCATCCTTCTAAGTGTTCCTGAGTGCTTTGGCACGATAGGCCAAATTTAGCCTGTTCAGGTCCACAATCATAAAAAAAACAACGAAAGGAAACATACTCCGTCGAGCCACCACCGCCGGCAAAAAGCAGTGAAAACACGATCGTCACCGCCGGAAAGAAGAAAAAAACTGTAATCCCCAAGTATTACGGAACACGTGAATTGATGAAGTAGAAAAATCTACCCCTGCACAACTGTAAGGGTTTACGCCCTTTACAGAAAAGAGCATCCTAAAAAAGAGCAGGTAAGAGATTTACATTTCGTTTTTTAAATAAATGGAAATTCTGTGAAGAATTACCTCACATTCATACAAACTGGGAGAGGAAAAGGTCCTTACAACGCAAAAATAATCAACCCTGGTCGAGGAAATCCAAGAGGCCAAACAGGAGTCGCGCTAGTAGTAAAACGAGAAGGAAGGCTCAAACCAAACTTCATCTTTATCAGGAAAAGAGCCAGCATCTACAAGAGTCTACAGGAAAAGCAGCTTAGCTAGCGCATCACCTACACATGGCAGAGTGCATCTCTTCGACAGCATGGGGTATTGTAAGCGCAGGTATAACAACAGAAGGTTAATGGTATCAAAACCGATAGATAAAATAAACAAAAGAGCCAGCATCTACAAAAATTACACACCGGCAGAAATTAAAGGCAGTGGGTAAGAAATATTTAAGTTTGTAGAAAAATCCATAGAACGAAAATAAAAAAGTTCAATAAATTGGATAGCAATCAAAATGAAATTGGCAAGGCGATAGATAGACTGTTAGCAAATATAAAAAAAAGACTCGGTATCGCGGAAGAACAGTTACACATACACAAACGTCGTAGTACGTCGGACGCATGGTGGAAAGGAGTGTTAAGCACACATCAGGAGCTATTGAAACTGCAAATAGAAGATCATGACTACCACACGTTAAAGTATTTTGAGCAGTTAAGTAAGGTATACAATAATATTAAACATTACCTAACAGACCTAGAGAAAAATACATCGGCCTCCACGCAAAGAGTTGAACGACCGACAAGGGACAATCACAACGACTGAAACTAAAAGACATCCAGATTCAGCAATTATAGTCTCTACTACAACAAGCAAAAGAAAAATTAGACCAAAAAAATTCAACGAAAATGGACTGCGATTGAGGAGCTGCACAAACACATTGAGGTACATCAAAAAATATTCAGGATACCTATTTTGTAGCAAGCAAGCAAGTTTGAGAAGATCGAACGATGGTGTGACTAAATATCATCAAACTCAAAAGTAAAATAAACATAACCACACAAATAAATAAGCCATGCAACGTTGCACTGACAAAAGCTAAGCTACCTATATTTAGTGGCGGCTATGAAATCTGGATGACCGTCCTAGACATTTTCGAAAAGCTAATACACGCCAACAAGTTTGTCACAGATACGGAGGAGATTCAATATATAAAAATCCATGTCGCAGGACAAGCAGCTTAGTTACGCCAACACTGCTACATAACAACATAACAACAGAAAATGTATGGCCTCAAAACTAATAGATAAAATTTCCCTGCGATCAAGCAGTAGTCCACAGAGTCAATAAAGGGCCACGATTAACGAGTGTTTAGAGGCGGTTAAAAATCTGGGATGTGGCATGCTGGGTTCCAATGATCGTCAAGATGGTGGCACGGAAATGAGATTCAGAATACAATAAAATCTTTGAACAGTCTCTCAAACGCCAAATTAATCACCACCTCTTGAGGAAGCCATGGAATTCCAGTCGTTAGAAACCATGTCCCAAGGCAGGAAAATATACATCAGCAAGTATGCTCCTACTGCAAGCACAAATTGAGGGACTACACCTCATTCAAGGGATTAGCGCCACCAGCCAGACCCGCCTTCGTGAAAAAGAGGTATCCATGTTTCACATGAAAGACGGATACTTCTTTTTCATAATGTCAATGTTAAATGTCATTCGTTTCAACGCTGCGTAAAGTGCCCAGGTAGAAAATACAAGCGAAAATCAGCGGTCTTTGAAGGATAGCACTAACCAACGCAAATACTTTTTATTGACTACGGAAGTAAAAGTCCTGAAGAAGATCACGGAAAATCTCCCGTTGAAGCCATTTTAGTTCAACATCAACTAATGGACAAACCAAATACTAGCGGATCCCATGCTCAACATACCGGAACCAATAAATCTGCTACTGGAAGCAGAGGGTTATACGATATTAGTATTGGGTAACGTGAGGAAGACGTGGGAGCCTCTAAGTCAAAATGCAGAATTGGGATTGATTGTATCAAGGCAGGTCTACAATCCCAGAAAACAATAGGTGCCGTTAGTTAGCACGAGCTCACGGGCAGAAGAAGAAGCGCAGTTACAAAACTTTGGGACCATGTGTCCGGGTTACCAAAAATTTCCCCACAAGATGAAGAATGTGAACAAAATTTCCACCGAACCACCATAAGAAATCTTGATGGAACCTATAAAGTGAAGATTCCATTTAAAGAACCATCCACTCTAGAGAGATTTAGATCAGTAGCCGTTGCGAGGTTACTACAATCGGAAAAAAAAATTCTGAAGGACGCCAAAAAAGAGGAATACCAAAAATTCATGGAAGTACACATGGAGTTGGGACATATGCAACTAACAACCCTAACAAGAAACGAATCTACGTCACCCATCAGGTAATTATAAAGGAGTCCAGTTCACCGACGAAACTGAGAGCAATCTTTGACGCATCTTCGAAAGATACAAACGAAAAGAGCCTAAATGACGTTATGCACGTGAGTCCAAGGCTACAACAAGATATCTGGGACCTACTTGTGTGATCGAGGAAACATGGTCTCGTGCTCACGGCTGATGTGGAGATGTATCGCCGGATTAAACTAAACTCAGAAGACCAATGGTATCACACCATCTAAAAAATATCAACTGACAACTGTAACATGTGGAACAGTATGCGGTCCGTGCTTAGCAGTAAAAATGTTACAGCAACTGACTCAAGATTACGAAAGAAAATACATATAGGCATCCATAGTGACACTAAACTACTACATGAACGACTTGCTAACAGGTGCAAAAAACTACAAGATGAATTAATGAATTTGCTAGGCACGGGAAGATTTAAATTAAGAAAATGAGCTGGAAACCATCAAGAATTGCGAAAGGTTGTAATTAAGGCACCTGAACTATGGATATCAAGGAAGACGGAGCAAGAACGTGTTAGATGACCACCAGATCGCGACAGCAGCCAAGGTAGAACTAAGCAAGAAATTAGTAAATTGAGAACCAACCGTGCATTGAACGTAAAAGTGTTATGTTATTGAAACGTGTTCGATATTATTATTTTTGGTGTGATACCAGGGTAGATTTTGTTTGTTACATCAGTTTTATGTCACCGAAACAAGGTTAAAAATGTAGTTTTTGTCAAAAACAAAATTGAGTACCTAGTTTACAGTATGGATTAATAATTTTTTTTTATTACTTTATTTACAGCAAGACTGCTGTAGTACTCACTAACATGTATTAAAGTTAATGTTTCTTTTGAAGTAAAGAAATTTAGGAGTATGGGAAAACTGGTATGTTTGATTTATTCGAAATTGAGTTATATAATGGAACATGTCTGAAGTGACCAGAATAACACCTATGATATAAGTCTAAAAATACTATTGTGGACGTAAGTTTACTTGATATTTTGTGTTTCGTGTTTATGTGCCCTTAACTACCGTTGGATTTTCGGTTCTGGTCAGAGATTGATGACCGTTGTTAACTCCAATATAATAGTGAATGTTTTAATTATTGCTGCAAAAGGAAAAATGATATAATAATATATTTGCTATTTACATATAGTGAGGTTATGGCGTATTCAAAACGATCGTAGTTCTTGGTTGCACTTCGAAAGAACGTGGAGAGTAAAAAATATTCTACTAGGATTTCAGATTGTGGTAACTTTAAACAATGTTTATAATAATACATTGTATATCTAATGTTTATAAACTTAATTATAAACGGCGAAAATAAGAGAGTTGCAATAAAGTTAACAAAAACGGATGAATTAGGGGATGATGGTGAAGTATTATACCAGATCAAAATGTAATAAGAGAACATAGCAGCACTCATGAATTGCAGGGAAGCCATTATCACAAATCAAACCCGTAAGAAAGAATGATGTTGTGTGCCTGAGTACAACTCTCAGAACTAAAAAAAATATGCGATATATTTTGGAGTTGTTGAATACAAAGCAAAATCATTGATCAAAAAGCTTTATTGGGAAAAGGAGATGAAA
Organism: Vesta saturnalis; assembly: GCA_036346205.1. Lineage (NCBI taxonomy): Eukaryota > Metazoa > Arthropoda > Insecta > Coleoptera > Lampyridae > Vesta > Vesta saturnalis. The sequence continues at coordinate 6,110,825 of JARFJB010002209.1, read as the reverse complement.
ATGTAAGGAATGTGCTGAATGATAGTGAAAACAATGGAGACAATGATATCTGAAAGACATTGATGAAATAAGACAACAAATATTCAATACGTTGAAAAATATAAAGAAGATAAGCAAATAGATAATAGTGACGCAGACCCACATTTCCGAAGAGGGAAGTGTCTATCTAAAGCATAACGATCAGCGAGTAAAAATTAACCAAAATGAACCCCAAGCAGAGTTGTCTACGAAAGCGAATCGACCAAACAAAAAAAGAGAGTCCGAATGATCGAAAAATAAAGAGGAATCTTAGACAGGACTACAACACAAAATATGAAAAAACAATCAAAATGAAGACGTGTAGCCATCTGTAGACTAAACTGTAAAACTAATATACCGAAAGATAAGAGGCAGAACTTATTCAAAGTGTATTGGTCGTTAATTACAACAAAACCAAAAAGTGTAAACTGAAAACTGTTATAAGAGTTGAAACTTTCACCATTCGACGTATTAAATAACACTATTTTGGGAAAAATGTTTATTATACAAGGTGCGCCATGGAAACGGGCGATTTTGAATGTCATTTTAATAGTAAACTTCAAATAATTAGAGGCTACTGTTACTTTTAGGTTATTGTCAGTTTAACAGCATTTTATCAAAATGCAACACCGTTCTTTTGCCGTAAGTGTGGTGTGCAATTTCGTCCTTTGGAGTAATTGGTTCATTTTTCTTTAAAGATGACAATGGAAATGCAATGACAATTACATCAGGTCATTATGTTGGAATGATCGAGACATTTCTAAGACCTAGGCTAGCGTTACTTCCACAGATAAATGTCTACACATGGTTTCAGCAAGACGGGGCAACTGCACTCACTGCCAGAATATCTATAGAAGCCCTAAACCGACCATTTCCCGATTACATCATTTCTAAGAACGGAAACATTCCTTGGCCAGCGAGATCTCCGGATTTGTCGGCGTGTGATTTTGTTCTGTGGGGCTACTTAAAGACTAAAGTTTTCGCACATCGTCCACAGAACATTGATGAACTGAAGTTAAGAATTCGAGAAGAAACAACCGGATACCTGTTGAAATGTTACGCAATGTTATGCATAGCTTGCCTCTACGTTTGGAAGAATGTTTGCATAGAAATAAATGGTGGACATCTCGTAAACGTTATTTTTAAGAAATAAAATGCTATTTTATATAGGTTAACGTGAAATAGTTTTTAATTTTCTTAATAAAATGATTTAGTTGTTTTTTATGTCTTATAAATCGCCCGTTTCCGTGGCGCACCTTGTATTTATTTTTTTGAACGCAAGCTTTCAGACAGATACGAAGGACAGAGTATTTTCCGCAATCAGCCAAAACTGTTGATCTCGCAAGACGAGAGAACAGAACCATAATTTGTAATTTTCACTTACCCTTAGATGGATGTCAAAATGTCAAAAAAGGGTTCGTAAAAACATTCGGTGAAACCAACAGAGTTATAACCGATGTCCTGAATAACAAACACATCTCCATCTAGAATTACGCATGATGATTTAAGAGGAAGATCAGCACCTGCCGATAAAATAACAATAGAAAATATTTAACTCGCCCGACAGCATATTCTTTCATTCACGACATTTTAATCTTTGACGAATATCAAATATTTTCTGGATTTAATTATTATTCCTCAGTATTTGGAATGATTAATTGTTATTATTCATTTCTTACGCTCAGGTGGATTTAAGGTGAATATGCCAGCTATCAACACAACAGCTTTATCAATTCAAAATACAAATGATGTGACTATAAAGGGCAGATCCGTATTAAGTGGTAAGTTTTTCAACATTTTTTTTCTCTTTGTTTTCAAGTTTGAAGGCTGATCCAATTTTTGTTTTTGGTACTATATGTGATTCTAAGTTTAATTATAACAGTGTGTTTCACGTTGTCTTGTACAATATTTTTCCTTAACTGCAAATTAAAAATTAAGTTAACCTTTACCTTTGTTACTGTTTGATGTTATTGTAATTAATGAATCCTGAAAGTAAATAATTAATGCCGGGAGAGCTAACGGGACCATTATTGGTATTTGTTGTTACCCATCAATTGAATAAAAAAAAAGAAACTTAGATGATGGAAATGCTTAAGTTGTCACAGTTTGCGATGATAATAAAACAGATTTGATAAATAAATATTAAATTAAATAACAAAGAAATAATTATAACTATATATAACTATAAGTTAAATTAAAAATAATTGAACCATTTGGTCGTAAATAAATAACGGCATCCGGTGACAGGCGCAAGAGCCAGGAATCGTGTAGCAGTCTGGTTGAAGCGTGATGTGATTGAAGGGTATGTAAGTGAAAAATGTATATGTATATATGTACATTTAGATATCCATGCAGTAACTATACACTCTATTATTTATATCTTTACTGCCTTTGTCTATATTTTTACTTCTGACTTTCTTACGTATCGAAGCAGTAGACAAATAACTGTCCGGTGGTAGGACGATACCGTTAGTAGGGAATGCTATATCGTCCGGAGCACGATTTGACCAGTAACCGGTCTGCTCGCTAAGGTATTACTCAAGAGGACAATACAATTTCCTCGGATCGATTTGGCTGCAAGGAGCGGTCAAGGTCGAAAGAGACAGGCCCCGTTGCTGACGACTGTGCAAGGAATGAGTGGCGAGTAGGTACGTGGAATGTCAGAGGTATACACGGTAAAGAATTTGAAATTGCGAATGTAACGTACGAAAGACACTTTGCTATTCTGTGTGTATCGGAGACAAAGCGCAAAGGGAAGAATGCTGTGAATATGGAGGACGGCAGTCTATCATTATGGTCAGGAGTTGAGATTGAAGTGCATGGCGCAAAAGGAGTTGGGGTGATCGTAAGTGAAATAGCGAAAAGATGTGTTAAACAGTACAAATTGGTATCTCCCCGAGTACTATGGGTTAGAATGAAAGTGGAGTTTCGAAGACTTTTTATTATTGCATGCTATGCACAGGTTAATGGAGAAAGAGACCAGGAGCGTGAGAACTTCTGGAATGAAGTAGAGAACGTGCTGAACGTACGTAAGTTAAACGAAAGAGTGATGATAGTGGAGGATATGAACGGATGGGTAGGTGTACAGAGAGAACATACTGAACGCGTTCTAGGAAAGTTTGGAGACCAAGGAGTCGATAAGAATGGTGAACATCTGTGTGGAGAGAAGCCTGTTTGTATCCAATACGTGGTTTAAACATAAAAATGTGCATGTGTATACATGGGAAAGAGGCGAATCTAAAAGTATGATAGACCTGATAGTGTATGATGAACGGCTCAGAAACCTGGTGAAACACACAAAAGTAATGCGCGGATCGGAGTGTGGATCGGACCACTTTCTGGTTATATCGAGAGTGTGTTTAGAGCAAAAGTGGGCCTGGAGAAGGAAAGCAAACGTAGTGCGAACGTCCAGAATTAGGGTAGATAAACTAGTGGACAATGGTGTTAGAATGAAATACGCAGATGCTGTGAGCAAAGAGTTGAACGTGAATGAAACAGTGTGGAACGAACAAATAAAAGACACTGACGTTGAAAGTGCATGGATAACATTGAAAAACTGTGTTGTCAACTGTGCCGTGTAGATATATGGAAGGGCGACTGTAGGTAGACAGAAAAATGTGCTTGGTGGAATGAGTCGGTAAAAAAGGCAGTATGTAAGAAAAAAGATCCGTGCATGGCAATGACTGCTGCAAAAAATGGGATTGAGAAAAAGCGATTGTATGAGGTGTACAGGTTAAGAAACAAAAAAGGGAAGGAGGCAGTGAGAATAGGTAAAGAGGAATTGATGGTTATGGAAGAAGAGAAAATGCAGAATGATTTTGAGGGAAACAACAATCTCTTCTAGAAATGGGTCAAAAATACAAAACGTGGCCCAAAACGGAACGCTGCAGTATGGGACGATTGTGAAGTGTGGAAATGCTGACAAGAATATTTCGTAAAGATGTACGTGTGGAAAATAAGACTGTAGGGTTAAATAAGGAGAATGTAAAAGGGATGGTGAATGAAACTGAGGATATTGGGATAAATGAGGTAGAGAAAACGGTAGGAAGGTTGAAAAACGGCAAGGGAGCAGGCTTAGATGAAATCACTGGTGATATGCTAAAGTATGGGGGTGCAAAGCTTATACGAAGATTGTGTGAATTATTCAATGCATGTATGTACCACTGTATAAGTTAGGTTAGCTAACTTTAAGGAAAATACATACATTCCTACTAGAAAATTCGCATCAATTTGGTTTATGAACGTAACCGTTATATGTAGGCTATCGTTTAGGAACGCAATATCCTTTTCGTTGGTCTTATTGTGACCTTGTTACGAGAATTTAATCTAAGTTCCAAAACACAGCCATTCATTGTCACCGAACCCTTTCGTTCGAAATTTTACTTTGTTTTTGTTGGTATTAAGATAATGAGGTTATTTTTGTAAATACATTCTTGTTCTTTAAGCTGACTACTAAATTTTAAACTGTTTAATTAAATTAATAATAATTTTTAAACTATTTAGCTTTGGGTTACCCGAGGGGAAAACATTAGATATTTAATTTGATTTTTTTTTTAATTCCATTCAATCATTTATAATACAGACTTAGATCTCAAGCTTCATTTAATACATTAAAGTAGGTAACTGATGCGTCGAACTATTAATTTCTTTGTGCTACGTTTTAACTTAAACGAATATTAATTTAGACATTTAGTTTTTCAGGGTTGCTTTAGTTTTTTGGTTCAATAAAAGTTGTGGGTACTATTTTGTTGTCGATTATTTGCATATATTTGTGTACGTTTAATTTTATCGTTCAGGAAATCATAGTTAAACACATACCGTGTCATGTATAAAAAATTCTTAGTGTTGTTACCTTCCCTTTTTTGAGTTTTGCGGAAAGGGCTCCTCTTTTTGTGTGCATATTTAAAACTCGTGGTGCCCAATTGCTTTCTTCCCTACTACACATTTTATTTATTTCTCTCTCTCGTCTATTAAATTGACTTCGATATTCCCCACGCATCCAACTGCTCCCCATTGCACGGTTTGCTAGTCGCGGTGCCCTCTCTCTTTTTCTTGTATGCGTGCTCGAGTACTACGGTTGTTTTACCAAAATTGACACATCAATGTTTGAGAACGTTACAAACTTATTGACCGAGGGAAGATCTACGAAATACTTTACATTGTCCTGATTCGGAAGGTGACAGCGGCGAGGAAACTTATTAAATAAAAATGATATTTACCTAAGCGAGTTTTATTGTTCATTTACTTTGTCTGTTCGTAAAGACAGGTATAAGTAGTATTATTGTAACACATGTTGTGAAACCTGGTAGAAGTCTTATACTTCAGCTATTCAGATTTCTAGGAAAACCAACAAACACAAGCTTATTTCTATAGCAATTAAAGAAAAAGTAATGAAAATATTTGATCACATACACTATGGGGATCTCGAAAATGGTAATAGATACAGCTCCGGTTAAATAGGAAAAAAACTTGTATAATGAGGGGACCAATAAAATGGCAAAAAAATCAATGGTGTGATTTTTTGTTTTTGAGATATTTGAAAAAATTAGAATTTTTGAAATTTCTATTTAGATTTTTAAACATAAATATAATAATTTTTCTTGTAACAAAATATTTCATGTTCCAAGACAAGTTCATTATTAAATAACCCAAATGCGATATCATTTTAAGCAGTAAGAGTATTAGAAAAGTAATAAAATTGAGTGCATAGTAGTCAGTGACCGGAAAAGTCCTTAAGTTACGTTAACTATAATTAATCACAGTTCTTAGGTGCCACCGTTCTGCGTTACAGGTAAGTCTTGTTATTATTACGGTACAATTAATACATCTGTTAATTATTATAATCCTATCAATATTATTAGTCTAGTTAAAAATTATGTTTATGAATATTCCGTGATAAGCAATTTTATCAACTATTGTTTATTATGGAAGTTCAGAATATTAAGTCAATCTCTACCCGTTTGCTTATCGGTATTTATTTAATTGTATTCTAAATCATGGTGTAGAAGATTAATTTTATTAAAATCGTTTAAAAATTATTAATAAGTTTATCAAATACACAAATAAAAAGTTTACCTCGAGTAGGATTTGAACCTTCGACAATTACTTTGCTAGAGTAACGCTCTAACCAACTGAGGTATCGAGGTACAAGCCACAATTAATGTAAATTTTGTCTTTATGTATGTAGACCTGATGTCTCTAGCAGAGTAATTGTCGAAGGTTCAAATCCTACTGGAGGTAAACTTTTTATTTATGTATTTAATAAAATTATTAATAATTTTTATTACATATTTACTTTTGAACTTATCTGGGTACAAATTTAAATATAATATCATCCTTGCCGTTTAATTAAATATTGTACATAATCAAAATTGATTTGTGATCATTTACATATAGCAATAGAATTGCCTAGTTATTTTATTTTACAAATTTATTTTTGGACCTGATCCGTTAATTTCTTTGTTATCGTTCAGCATTTCTTCCTTCAGTAATATTTTATTGTATAATTGATTTGTAGAATTATGACCGATGAATACACGATTCTTTAAATTTTATTTAAACCGTGCCTGCAATTTATTTTATTTTTAATTAAAACTGGTTTTTTTCGCTGTTTGTTTTATACACTTTATATTCTGATTTTTCTTTAGTCGACCGCATAAAAGGAGAACTTAGTATTTTTTAAGAATTGATTTTTGATTTCTGTTTACTTCTCTACTGCCGTATTTATTTAGTTAGAATATCTTTTGTATTTGGAAAACTTTGGTTTATTTTTTTATTAATAAATGACATTTATTTTTATTTCCTGAGCACTACGCTAAGTTTCTTTTTGTTAATAACCGCTTAATAACTTCATTTATAAAATTATCTTATATCTCCTGTTGATCAATTATTTTTAATTTTTTAATCAGTAAAGTAGCCCCACGCCCCTTTTCACTACCGAGTTGATAATTTTTTTTAACTGTTTAAATCTTAACTCAGAACATTTTTCGCGGTCCGTTTGCCGCTTAATATCTGATTACAGCAGCAGCGATTAAACTAGATTCGATGACCCCTGGTAAAGCGACATCTCCACTGAAATCCACTAGACCAGTGATGCTTTTGAAGATATCTACAGGAGGCCTCATGGGGAAGATAATACCGCTCACCTGATTGACGCCCAAGCATCCGTCGAATCATTTCTACTTTACAGTCATTTTGTACTTTTTTTGCACTTTAATAAACCTGATGATAATTTTATTAAACCTTACCTTTTGACAGGGACATAACGACCATCCTTGCGCTATCACAGCTACGTCACAAACTCTGAATTAGCTAATTTGTGGTAGTTATTATCAAAAAAATATGACGCAATTTTCAAATGTAGAAAAATATGATGTGCTATCGCGTTATATACTATGCCAACGAAATTCCAAAGAAACGGAACGCATGTATTTAAACAAATATCTAGAGAGACAGCAGCCACATAAATCCACATTAAGGAACTTCTCAGTCAATTTAAGAGAACATGGTGCATATAAAAAGCCTGTAAATTCCCGTAAAAGAACCTTGCAATGAACAAAAAGCAAAAAATGTTTTATAAGTTGTCACGGAAAATCCAGACACCAACACCATTTCGGTTTTAATATGTAGGCTGTAATATTTCTATAACGAATCTTTAAACTCTGAACGCTACCAAAATTTATTAGAAAATGAAGTAGAAGCAGCTTTATCTGATTTCACTTAAGCTGATATTGAAGATTACTGGATTTTACAAGATGGTACTCCGACACATAATTCCGGGGTCATTCAAGAATATTCATCGGCAAGGTTTCCAGCAAGATGGATTGGAACATATTCGAGAGTAAGATGGCCAGCGCGATCTCCCTACACCTCTTGACTTTTTCCTCTGGAGATATGTCAAAGATTATATTTACCGATGCAATATTGAAAATGACGATAGTAATATAGCTATGCCGATTCTAGACCACTGTACAGTGTTGCCACGTCTCAAGGTCATGCGGCGTTGCCAGTTTTAAGGTCAAAAATAGGGTCAGACCATTGCTAAACATAGCTGGTTCACGTTCTCGCTAAAAGGTGGTTGCATCATTATCATCATAGCTAAAAATATTCCGTTCATGTCCTCATTAAAAGGTGGCCGCGTCATGGCTAAGAATAGTCGGTTCCGTCTTAGCTACAAATTATAGTGATAGCATCATCAAATAGTTTTATCACCTACTGACAGGAGAAATTTTTATATTAGGGGTAGCTCCCCAATTGGATATATGTGGTAGATACGTAAATAAGCCGACAGGTTTTTTTAAATTTATTTCTCGATAATTCTGACCCGTGTTCGAGAAACTTGACTTTTTTGTTTGAAAAAGCTTAAAAATATTTTTATCACCTACTGATAAGGGTAGTTCTTATGTTAGAGATAACTCGCCCAATTTGATATATGTGGTAGATATATAATAAGCCGACAGGGGGTTTTTGTCCAGGGGGTTGTTTAAATATATTTTTGGCTAATTGGATTATTGAAAAAAATGTATCCATTGTTTTTTTATGTATTTTAAAACTTTATTATAAATTATATTAATAGTCGATGCAAAAAACTCTTAAAAATTTTTTTTTGACTTATAAGCAATTTAAAATTGATAAAATTTTAAAAAGAATCACGCGACTACAAACGCGCCACGATTGGTCGGCATGTTTGTGACGTCATAATGTTAAGTTAATTCTCAATAGTACAGTGTCAACGGCTTCTACATGTAAATTGACTAAAAATATCCGAAATTTAGTGCAAAAGAATTATTTATAATAGCTTGTTTAGTCATGTGTGATAAAGGTTACGGTTAGGTTGACAACTAAACTTGTGCGGTACGACACCAATTTTAATTTTTGCTCTACTTCCCATTGTATTATAGTAAATATAATTGTCCATGTCTCCTTTCAGCTAAAAAAACATCAAATCATGAGAATTACTTAAATGACATTATAACAACGGAAGAACCACCATTATACACACTTTTAATATTTCAATTTCGTATATACATAACCTAGCGCGTAATTAAAATATAAAATACTAAATCAAACCAAAACCATTCCATAACCGTGCATACATTTATTATTTAACCGTTTTAAATTATTCATAGAAATTTTTTTGATGCTATGATCTTTAAAAGTTATGATTCTGGAGTTTAGTTAAAAAAATTTATTATCGAATTCTATTTATTCAATTTATACGTTTACATAAACAATTATTAATTACTATATCATTATAAAAGCACGATAACCTTTAAGGTTTGAAATTTTTGATATACAGGTATGGAAAAGTTATGATTCTGGAGTTTAGTTAAAAAATTTTATTATCGAATTCTATTTATTCAATTTATACGTTTACATAAACAATTATTAATTACTATATTATTAAAAAAGCACGATAATCTGTAAGGTTTCAAATTTTTGATATACAGGTATGGAAAAATATTATCGCGGGTCTGACTTATAATAAGTAAAACAAAGACAGTACAATCAGTTCACGTGCTAAGTGAGATAGAATACACAACAAACTAAAAGCGCTGGTGCCGTACATGCGTCTTTTGAGTAGGCTAGTATCAGTGACACATTTAATTGCTACTGTCAACAAGAACTGAAAATCAGTGTTTTTGCAGACCCGGAAGCAAGTTGAGAAGCCCTATGCCAGTAACATTATGCCCTCTTAGAATACAAGTTCAAGTTTCACCCTCATAGAAAGCCCCACAAACAAATTCAAATTTTTGGTCAAGGGGAGAAGTCCTGAGAGTAAGTTTCTAAGCCCTACACCTGTCTTACAGGTTAGCATTATGCCCGTTATTACAATACAGATTCATATTTCCATCCATAACCTGCAGAAATTCAAATTTTGCACCAATGGGGCTTCGACAATGGGGCAGAGCCCCGAGAGCAAGTTGCGCAGTCGTACACATGTCTTACAAGTTAGCATTAGGCCCCTTATTATAATGCAAATTCAAATTTTCCGCCAAGGATACCACGACAATACACGAAGGCCTACAAACAAGTTCCGATCACGACAAGGAGCAAAGATCCGGGAACAATTTGCGGCGCCCCACACCTGTCTTACAATCTCGGTTATGTTCGGGGAGGGTTGGAGTGGGGGGTCACCGAAACAGCCTTCGCCGAAAGCCTTGCGTCGCAAAACTTTACCTATATGAAAAAGTTTATCGATTTTCTTAAAAACAACGGTGAATGCTTTCAGATGCGATTGTCTTCGTTTTAAGAACTCATATCCAAATCCTCTTGCTAAACACCCCTATAACCTATTACTGTGATTACTTAAAATCGCGTATCACAAAGATATCTCTCCTGGGCGTAGTTTATCGCTTTTTTTTTTAAAACAACGGTGAATGCCTTCAGATGTGACTGTCTTCATTTTAAGAACTCATATTCAAATCCTCTTGCCAAACACTAGCGAACAGATTCCCGTCTTACAAGGCTATGACCCCTTATTAGAATGCAACCCCCAATGCATAAATAAATTTTTCGTATAGGTAAATGTAATAATAATTTTAATAACAATTATGCAATCTCCTTTAATAAAAACAACCCTAATAAATATTAATAACAGATTAAGTCCCGAATTGTATACTTTTGTCCAAATTACTTAGTTTATTAATTATAGTAAAGTCAATCGAGCATAATAAACTCTTTATTATATTTTCAAAATATATACTAAACAAGTTCATAAACCTAATTAAATATAATTTTATATAGTTTTGATATTAAGTATGTAATTGGAAAAAATTAAAAATATAAAGTTAAAATTTGTCCTGTTAAAATAAATGAATCTTTAACTGATTTAGCTCCAATTCATGTTAATATTAAAATGATTACTAAAAATGATCAAATTAAGATTTTATTTATTGGATAAAATTAATTTCTTTGTATTTTTTTTTTAATATTGGTATAATAGATAAAATTATAATTGATATGACAAGTGCAATTCCTCTCCCGAACTGAGTTTTATCACAGATTGCGTTACTGCCTTGCGCAAGGTGGAGGTCTTTTCGAAAATATTATAGAGTTTTGAAAAAACTGTATTCGGTGCATTTTTAAAAATAGTTGGTTTTTCAATAAGAATTATAATGCTAAAGTTAAACCTTACACTTAAGTTTCAATGTAAATGTTAATATTCTTGTTTGTAGCTCTCGTAAGTTTCTTCTTGGTTCTTCTTACGAGTAGTAATCGAACCATGTCATAAATTCGCAATTACAATAAACTTCGATGTTTGATGTATTACCATTTAATGCTTAAGTGTAAAGTGTTTACTAATAGTTTCAAAGAACACGCGACTTTTCGACATCATCTTAATTGCTTTGGTTTCGTTAGAAATGTTGAAGCTAGATTGAACAAGACTTTAAGTAGTTCATATTTTGTGCCTACATGCAAATATGTAAAAGTGGCAACATCGGTAAAGTTATGTCTCTCTCACACTCATATAATGCTTATTAGGTTTCTTTCTAGCTTATTATAAGTCAGACCCGCAATAATGTTTTTCCATACCTGTATTTATCAATATATTGACGATAATAAGATGTAATTGATTAAAAGTCAAAACACTATATCAGCTCTATGCCACGATGAGTAAAAATAAACATTGTGACGTCACACGCGCACTGGTTTGTTCGGGAACTTTCGGCATGTTTCCGGTACTGGGTTCAAAAATGTATTTTTAATTAATATAACATTTGAATTAGAGCGAAAAAAACCAAAAATAGTTTCGTTATAAAACAGATATATGACCTTTCTATTTATTACAAAAAAATTTTTTTTTCAAAAACCCAATTCGAGCCCGTTTTCGAGAAAATTGACTTTTGTTTGTTTGAAAAAGTTGGATAGAATAATCTGCTTAAAAATATTTTTGTCACCTACTGATAAGGGCAGTATTTATATTAGGGGTAGCTCCCCCAATTTGATATATGTGGTAGATACGTAAATAATTCGACCAGGGGATCTGGGGGTTAATTAATTTCTTGACTAATCTGGCCCGGTTTCGAGAAAATTGATTTTTTTTATAATATCTAATTTAAAAACAAAAGATTTTTATTCTTATGAACTGTTGTAATATTGTTTGCCCTAGTTTGTAAAATTGTAATTTTCTTATTTTAAAATAATAGTCACGAAAGCTTCAAGTTTATTAGAATTTGTGAAATGATGTATAACGTATTCTTTAAGCAAATATTACCCTGTATGTGTTTATAATTTGTAAAAATGAAAATTGAATAAAGATGCTGAACGGAATTGTATACACATGAAACTTTTTAAACTAAATGAAGATGCTTTACTGCATTATATATGTATATTGATTCAATTTAAATTATACGAATTACAATGGAAGGTAAAAGATAAAAATACGAAGTTGTACTAATGTACATTTTCAAATAATGAATCAACATAATTGTTTCCGTTGAAGCTAAATTCTTTCATTCATATTTGATGGTGCTGTCACAATAATTTTTAGCTAAGACGCGAACCGACTATTTTTACCAATCATCTGACACCATTTTTGACCTTGAAACTGGCAACGCCTCATGACCTTGAGACGTGGCAACACTGTACAGTGGTCTAGAATCGGCATAGCTTACTACTGACAATCAATTCCAGAACTTAGTTCTTGAGGCATTTGAAAGTATGTATTGCGCCTCAATGCTTCACAATGTTTTGAAGTCAACTGTAAGATGGTAGTATTTGTGTTTGGAAAATAATGGAAAACTTTTTAAACAACTATTATAAGACTTATAATTATGTAATTATTACTTTAATTTACACTAAAAGCAAAAGGAATTAGTTGTTTTTCCTTTTGCCGGCAATTTGTTTGTTGATATTAACTTCTAACATTAAGAAACTGTACTATGGTGTGTATAATAATCATATGGGAAAGTTACTGCATCAATTTTGTTGAAAATACAGGTTTGTACTCAAAAATTTCGTGATGATGGTCCATAAAACGTTCAAAACGCGATCAGACCATGATACATTACCGAATTTGCAATAACAAAACCTTTCAAAATTATTTTTCAAAATATCAGGACCGAATTTAAGAAAAATAAGTTCATGGTGGCTATAAATAGAAAACGTCCGATTGAAAAACTGACTCTGTCGTATTAAAGCCCTAACAAGTTACCATGAAGAAGTGTTTATATGTTTGCTCTAACATTCATAGTAACGCCAGAAATAAATAAAATAGAAATTTCAAAAATTCAAATTCTTCAAATACCCGAAAACAACACAATCACACCCTTGATTGTTTGTGTCATTTTATTGGTCCCCTAATTACACGACTCCTTTTTTCCATTTAATCAAAGTTGTAAACAATATAAATCTAAATTTTGAATTGTATTTTGCTAGAAAGGCAAAATAGGTATGTGAATCTTATAATAGGGTAAAGATACATAGGTAACGGTCACATAAGCGGATTACCCTTTAAATGTGATTGATAATACTCCAGCATTTACCTTGATATGTGAAATCAACCCGTATAAATAACACCATGACACATTCGGTCCTGTCTCCAAATTTAAAACACACCTAACAATCCGTGCGTAATTTGGGAGTTATGTTCCATCCAACCATTGTTTGAAATATTATTATCAATATCTTAAACGTTTGCAAGTTTGTCACCTTAACTGAAAGTATCACTTATATTTTCATAAATGATTAGTAATGTGATGAACTGTTGTTGCAACTAATGTCACTATCGTTTGTCTGATTAAATCAACCAAACCAAGCAATTAAATTTTACAATCGGCTTGTCTAGATACAAAAATAAAATTAGCAAGCTAACGAAAATATATCCAAAATAACAAAAAGATTTATTGTACTGAATCTTTCTGGTCCTTTCTGTAAGTTTACACATAAATAAAACAAGGAAATCTAATGAAGCACTATTAATATGCAATGTCTGAACTGACTCTTCATAAGTTTCACATAAAATTGTTACGTAACGTGTGTTGTAAGACGAATTTTACGCACGAATGGAAAAGTTAAGCACGAAGACGCGTAGCGGCGAGTGCGTAAAATGCTTTGCAACACGTGTTACGTACTATACTTTACCTACGACCTACTTCTGTTTGTATTAATAACGTTATTATTAATAATACTTTACAACAATAAAATATTTTTAATACTTTCATTGTATAACATTTAATTAAATAATATTAGTTATTATAATAATTGTTTATAGTAACAGTATAGTTGTTAAATACAAACGGTAAAGCGGTTCTTTTGCTTGTTGACACGAAAGAAAGATTTAAATTATTAGCTGTGCTTAGTAAATTTTCATTTTCATTTTTATCACTATTACTTGTACTTGCTATAGCAGATGCTATTTTAGATGAATTGTTTGTTTGATTATTTAGGGAATTATCCACATAGCCTTCAGCTACGGTCGATGACTGCCATCCGCCGTGTCTTTAAATCTAATAGACCGCCACCCGCGTCAACAAGCAAACGAGCGCCAGAGACAGTGTCCTAGATAAGCTACTGCGACTGGTAGTCTCAGGTATATAGCAATTTGTTTTGGTACGTTCCCTATTTTATTAATACCAACACACTGCCTGGTGCATATTCCGTTCACATAGTTTAGAAAAAAAGGGAATTCTGTAGCCTCATTTACTGCAGAAGGAAGCTTAATATATTTTTTCACGTTGGGGTAAAAATATTCTGAAACCACAAAAGAACGTTATCGTTTAGTTTTTGAATCAGGCGTTTTAATAACTAGATTTTTCCTGTTATCTTGAACATGCGATGGTTTTATATTACATAATTCTTGTTTTCTGCAGATACCGCTTATACCAATTATACAACGTGATCAATCTCAAGTGTACTGTAGAGGTATGACAAAAATCCCTAGTTGTTAATATTGTTGTGTTTTGCAGTTGGCTGCTTTGGATTTTTAGTGTGGTTTTAGTCGTTTTAGTTTATGTCAGTTTATGTCATATTATACCTTCGTTTTTCACTTTTGTGTTTTCTTAAGTTATTTACAAACTGTCTATATCAAGACAAATTATGTATTCTGAATTTCAAATTGTGATATCGAAATTAATCGTCATGCCGTTTTCAATCGAACACGACACATTCATTGTTGTGTCTCATTTTCGTAGCGGCTTCCAAGATGGTAATGAGCAATGGCATTATTCATTGCAATCATGCATTGATCAATTTACTGTTGAGTACCCAAATGAAAATATTAGTTACGAAACATTTAGTCAACATCGTAATCGATTGATAGCTCGATTCATGGAAACTGGTAGTGTTTTAAAACGCAAACGTGAAGTTTCGGCTATGGTCTTAGCAGAGAACACCTTAGCAGATATTGTAACGTGCCAATTTCTTGTCTGACGTTACCTTAATTTAAATTTAGAACTTTTCATTATTATCGATAAGTATATTTACATTACCTTAGTATTATTAAGCATTTCTCTTTCCGTTCAATAATTAAATTTTTATATCGCAATATTTTCTTTTCAGTCTACATAATTACGTACGTCCCTGTATATATTTTAGACATTCAGTTTTAGTTCTATGCGCAACGTGAATTAAATCACATGCTGTTGGACATATTCTGCGTTCGTCGTTATAAACAGCTTTCGTCGTTCGAAGCTGCTTTCGTTATACGTTTATGTTTCGTTTATTTGTACGTTAACTACAAATGGAAATTACCTTTACATTATCGTATATAGTATATTATATTGGAATTGGAAATGAAAATTCTCAAGCTACAGTTCGTTTAAGACGAGATTAAAATATTTGTTTTGTACAAGTAAGTACTTATCTTTTTAGTGCAGTTAAGTAAATAACAAATCAGTTAGTGTTATTTTGATACGGTTAAGAAAAGGAACAGTTAGTCCTGCTCTTGAAATAAAAACATTTGAGTTCATAACCTATCACAACTGTAATTTGTTGACATTGGTCAATATACGTTTCATGATTGAATACCTACATGTTGAATAAATTACATTTTGAATTCTAAGTATACAATTAAGTGTACGTTTATCTACTGTGTTTAATTTAGTGATTTTAAGAGATTGTAAGGTAGTACAAGAAGTATGGTTTAGTTATTTTATTCTGATATTAATCAGACATTTTGTTTTATTAAATATACATATAACTACAGATGTTTAGTGCTTATTCAGATTACCTATTATGCTCTGAGATACAACCTTTCTCAATTTTTGTTGTATTTTATTAATTAAACCTAGAAATTGAGTGGTGCCCAATTAAACAAATGCTAATACTGATTATATCTATGAAAATATCTCTGCTTTCCTCACACCTGATGATCGAGTTCTCATATTCAGTAAGTTTTATAAGTTTGTACCTCACTGAGCTAGACCGTGGTGCAATTTACCTTACCTTTCTAATATAACAACTACACCTTTTAAATTTATTTGTTATAATATCCAAGCAAGGATGAATGCAAGCCTCAATAAATCTTTGCGAAAACTATCTGCACAAACACGTATGAAAAATTTTACCATACAAACATAATTTTACATAAATAATTTTTAGATGTATCCTACGGAAGTGTCCACGCTGCAGTAAAGAAGAATTTACATTTGTACCCGTACAAGTTTTCGGTATTACAACAGTTGCGAGATAGAGATTTTCAGCTTAGAGTAAACTACTGTCAATGGTTCAACAATACGATGAACAATGATTTACTGGATATATCTTTTTTTTCTGATGAAGCTTGGTTTCATCTGTCCGGTTACATAAATAGCCAAAATTATCGTACGTGGTCTGCAGAAAATCCACATGTATTTCGAGAAACTACCTTACACCTTATCTTTTGATAGCAATGTCGCGATAACGAATATTTGGACCAGTATTTTTCGATGGCACAATTACTGTGGCAAGATACAGGGAAATACTTTTAGAACCATTTATTAATAATTTGGATGATCGTGAATTACGAAACGGGTATTTTCAGCATGACTCCGCTACCCCACATACTGCACAGGCTGCAATTAATTATTTACGAGACTTCTTTGTAGGTAGAATCATTAGTGTAAATCGTTGGCCACCGAATTCACCAGACTTGACACCGTTAGACTTTTTTCTTCTTGGTTATTTAAAAAACAAAGTGTTCAGCAGAAGATTGCATACTCTTCAAGAAGTTCATAATATTGGTACCGAAATGTTACAAAATGTATTTGTGAATATGCAACGTAGCGTGAACTTATGTTTACAATTTAATGGCGGTCATTTTGAACATATGCTGTAAAGCAAAGTGTGATAACTAATGTGTACCTAAGGAGTTAAAAAAAATTTGTAAAAGACATTGTCATTCCATAAACATGTACTGTAAATTTTATTTAATTATAATGAAATTATAACATTTAAATATTTAAGATTCATTATTTTGTAATGATTTAATCCAATCATTAAATAATATTTTATTTATTTTGTTGTATTTTATAGGGATGCAGTCTAATCAAATACAAAATAGTCATTATTTAAATTAAGATAATAATGTTTTATAATGTGTATAAGTTAATGACATTCATACAGATTTGAAACTGATCGTAGTTTTTACTCGAAGCATGCTCTAGAGTAGCTAGAACAGCTTCTTACCAACATATCAGTGGTACCAACTTAAATATTTTGATCACATGATATACACTTGAGATTGATCACTCTGTAAGAACAATCTAAAAGAAAATTAAAATTTACATATCTGTCAGTCTATTGAGCACAATATATTTTACCTTCATAAATAGATATTTATCATATGGTGCATTTTCTAGGAAATTGTTAATATTCTCGTTTGTTACAATTTGGAATTTTTTGGGTTTAAATTCGTCAGATTTTCTTTTAAGTAGGTCTTGTAATTTGGAATGGCTTGCAATGTTTACATTATGATTTATATTAATTGTGATCCTCAACATAGAGTAACACCACCAAAGTGAAGAAGGATTCATATTATTTGACAAATTTTGGAAATATGCCATCATAACATTCTCGGAAAATGAGTTCACGCAGTTTTTTAACCTCCAATCTCGCAGATTTCGCCGGAAATAAGTTGTTTTTGGTTATTTCTGCGATTTCACTGTTATTCGACATTTTTTTAATTGAACAGAACTTTACACACACAAAAACCAGTTTTAAGGTTAATAAAATGCGAAGTTTATTGACAGTTCTTGGATGTTCGTTCGCAAATCTCCACCGCGGCCTAATTAATTTTGATGGTTTCACGGCTTATACTATATGTACGTTTACTATTATGATACATCCAGACAGCTAAAAGAGTCGGGTTGGAGGAAACGGACCAAATAATTATATAATTCTAAATAATTCTTAATATTAAATGCAATTCTATATCTAATAAATGTTATCTACCATTTACATGTAGAATAAAATTTAACGTCTAATATGTAAATAATAAATTTTAATTAAAATGGCAACGTCTATTGACGGTTGCTAAGTGGTTGCTAGGGAAGATGTACGATTTATTTTACAGCTGTGCGTTTTCTTTTACCGTGCGTTATAGACATCTTACATTTATTGTCTACTGTGTGTTTTTGTCTATTTACAGTAATGGTCGTAGGTAAAGACCACTACAGCTCAAAATAAAAGAAGAAGTTGGATAAGTAACTCTATTAAAATAAATTTTTCGTATTAATTATACAAAGACTGTCTCAATCAAACAACATATGGCAAAAGTTATATTACCTAAGCTGTTCTACAAAAAATATTATTCTATTTGCTTAAATAAGCACATAAAAACGGAGGTGGTCGGAATAGATTGTCCTTTACGACCGAATCAAAGTTTACAATACTAGAAAAGGCATCTTTATAGGACAATTAATCGTCCACTACTCAACAATACATAAAATTATTTTTACTCATAAATTCCCTAGTCATTTTCAATTGAGCGTCCTGGTTGATAAGAGTGTGTTCCATTAATCAATCTGTTGGGATAATACATACACCCGTCCACGGTTGGCATTTTCCTTTGTAGGTGCAAACTTAGCTTTGCTTTCACTCTCGTCCTTTAGCGTGTGTATTAACTGGCTCATTTGTTAAATAATGTGCGTCGAATTTAATATTTTAACTCACTTCGTGTATAAATTCTTAGCTGTTTATAACTTCATTTGTTTAGTGTTGTTAACTAACACACATACAGTTACATCAGCATTAATAATTAAAATACTTATATTTTGGGTATGAAATGGTGTATTTTTTTTATTTATCTTTTATATAAATTTATAATTATCGTCCTCGATTAAAAGTAATATCTTTAAGAATTACTTGAGATTTTAGAACAAAAAAATGAAAACACAAACATACGTCTGCTATTAACATAACAGTTTGATAAACGTATGAAGCCAACTATGTAAAGACTAACTAAATCCTTAATAAATTAAATATTATTAAACTGCCTTGAAGATGCCAAATCAGAACACTAACGATCGAAGTTTAACAGTGAATCAAAGAGCAAATTGAATCAAATTATAACGTAAGTGTAAAGTTGTGAAAACATTTAATTTGAAATGGTTAAAAGCATTCACGAATAGAAACTTGACAACCAATTAGAGATCTAGTCAAAACTAACCAAAAAAGAGATGATATATGTTTATACATTTTTATATTAATAGCAGGTTTAGATTTGCGTTTTCATTTTCATATATTTCATGTCTCATAAATTTGTTTTAAGATCTCAAGTAGTGCTTAAAAAAATTACCATTTACTGAGGACAATAACTGTACGTGTTATCGAAATGCTGAAATTATTGAAATGTTAAATCAAATATACACAATTTAATACCGAAAAGGGTATTTGAATTACGTGTGATAATCGCGAAAGTTTACATTTTCGTTAGGCTTAATCATTATTTAATGCCACCTTAATCTTAATCTACAATATTCAAAACCTTTATTTAGTTACAAAGGATCACTTTAAAAGTTTCTCTTACTATCGCGCGGATTTTGTACACAATACTTTCTCTAAACACAACGGTTTCTGTTTATCTGAAATCTGAAAAGTCTCACAAGAATTTCCCACTCGATACGTCAACTTTTCTTGTAAATGTTTTAATATTCTATCCCCAAAAAATAGGTTCAGGAAGTAAGTACTAACACATTAACTATTATAACATAAATTGTCACAGACCGTTATGTTCTACTACCCACGCGCGACCGTTCTAGGTTTTTATAGATCCTTCTTGCCAATATCACTTAATTTCAACCAGCCAAATTATAATCAACCACTTTTAAAGGGTTTACATACCACGTACCTTTGTCGAATAGAAGAGTTGAAACGTAAACAATGTAACAGAAAATGCCTTTATCATAGCCATCTTGAAATTAAAAAGAAAACACAACTCTCTGAAATTTTCAAATTCGGCATTCGTATTCTTCGAATACAACTCAAATTTTGATTTAAGTCTCACACATGCGCGAAGTCTCTCCGGAAAATTCAATAAATTTAAGTACTATTTGCACTTAAATCATACTTAAAATTTTCCATTGTCAAATCCTAACTCATTTGTACAAATAGAATACGAATACATATGTACAGGGGTTTTACTAAAATTTATTTTTCATTCATATTTAATTCATTCAACTCACAACCTTTACGTAATACTCAACGCTGTACTACAAATTCCAGTGGTGTAACATTTACACCAAACTGTTATATTTAATGAAAAAATTCTCCCGTACAAACAAGTTTCTTACAATATCAGAAATCCGACATACGCACACCACAACACCAAATATACCCAGTGCGTTAAAATAATCTTACAATATAGTTGCCAATTTTCAATTATCACTTTAACACTAAAAATGAAAAATAGTTTAAGGTTGAATCTGAAGAAAGGCACTGCGTGTCGAAACAGTTGTTATTCAATTAATGAGTTTGTGGAAATTAGAAACTATTACGATTGATTTTGAGTGTCAATATGAACTTTTTCATCAAGTAAAGGTCAGCACAATTCAATTGTCACTTTTTCGAAATCGAAATTTTATTAATTGTTACATGCCGTTTGCTTTGATCGTCGAGTTATTTATTGTAGATGTTTCTATTCAATGAAATTGGCAGCGGTATGGATGCAACGAAAAACCTAATGACGTTTTTTGTTGTGTCATAACATTAAGTTTATTCTTGTTATACTGATGACCGAGGTACAAAAATCAGTAAGTCACGCTGCAACGTATAATATGCAATGGGTATTTCTGTCTCTATAAACCAATCGTCTTCTTTTTGCCACGCAATTGTTCTAAGTCTTTTCGTAAGTATCTGCATTCAGTTCGTTATGCACATTAGCTGTGTTCTTCTTACACGAGAAAGAAAATCGCGGTCCAAAACTACTTGGTGATTTTAAACCAATACTGGGTGCTTGGGACAATACTTGCAAATCACTTTCAATTAAGATGCCACGCCAAGCCACTTTTCCTTTCGGGACATTCCCCCTTGTCGAGGGCCCATTGGCGGAAAATTTGAATTTGTATTTAAGTCTCTGCAGATTATGGCTGGAAATATGAATTTGTATTATAAGGGGTATAATGCTAACTTGTAAGACAGATGTAGGGCTTACCAACTTACTTTCAGACCCTCGCCCCTAGACCAAAAATTTTAATTTGTTTGTGCCGCCATCCATCAGGGGAAATTTGAACTTGTATTCTAATAAAGGACCTATTGCTAACTTACGGGACAAACATAAGAACCTATGTTAGGGCCTCTGCCTTCCTGTCGTGCCCCCTTGTTGGGAAATTTGAATTTGTGTCGTCACCTAGTTGCGTATGAACTAATGAATATTTTCTGTAATAAAGGTGGCACCACCTAACGTTATATTTCTAGGACTAGTCAGGGTATTGTTTGTGGCACCATCTAGTGGTATATTTTTTAATTAGCGAATGCTTTCAGTAACAGAGGCGGCGCCGCCTAGCGGTATATTTCTAGGACTAATTAGGGTTGTTTGTGGTGCCATCTAGTGGTGTAAAGACTAATGAATGTTTTCTGTAATAGAGATTGATCGTGTTCGTCTCTGCTTCGTCTTTATCGTTTCTTTCTCAAACATACAAGTCAATTAATCAAATCAATTAAGCAGATCAATCCCAAACAAATCACGTTCGATCAAATCAAACAATCAGATCAATCAATCAATCAGCCAAATCAATCTCAATCAATCAAATCATAACTTACAGCCTGCAAAAACTAGCTTACAGCTAAAAATACTGATTGGACTAACTTACACTTTGCTAAAACCAACCAACCTCAATTCAAAACTGCAAAACTGATTTAACTTAATTATACAAAATCAGCTCTCAATTCAAAAAATAGCAGTATGATTGAACTCACAGAGTGCAAAAGAAAGCCAATCTAACACTGATTGTAGTTACCCATCTAACCGTCCTTTCGCATTAACTGAAGCATTGTTAGTGCAGGTTCAAGCACCGTTAGGAAAAAAGTTAGTCAAATCTGTATCTTTGAGCTGTAAGCTAGTTTTCGCAGGCTGTAAGTTATGATTTGATTGGTTGAGATTCTTTTGGTTGATTGATTGATCTGATTGTTTGATTTGATCGAACGTGATTTGTTTGGGATTGATCTGCTTGATTAATTTGATTTGATTAATTAATTTGTATGTTTGAGAAAAAGACGATAGAGACGAGGGAGAGACGAACACAATTAACCTCTATTATAAAAAACATTCATTAGTCTTTACACCACTAGATGGCAACACAAACAACCCTAGTTGGTCCTAGAAATATACCGCTAGGCGGCGCCGCCTCTATTACGGCAAACATTCGCTAGTTTAAAAATATACCACTAGATGGTGCCACAAACAAAACTCTGATTAGTCCTAGAAATATAACGCTAGATGGTGTCACCTTTATTACAGAAAATATCCATTAGTCCATACACAACTAGTTGATGACACAAATTCAAATTTCCGAACAAGGGGCCACGACAGGAGGGCACAGGCCCTAACACAGGTTCTTATGTTTATCTTATAAGTTAGCAATAGGGCCCTTATTAGAATACAAGTTCAAATTTCTCGCAATAAGTAATCTGAATGTAAACACTTAAATACAAATCCAAATTCAAATTTCCCGCCAAGGGACCAGGGGCTAAGACTGGAAGGCAAGTTACGAAGCCCCATGTCTGTCTTATAAGTTACCATTAGACCACCTTATTATTATAATACAAGTTCAAATTTCCCCTCATAGATGGTGCCACAAACAAATTCAAATTTTTAGTCTATGGACGAGGGTCTGAAAGTAAGTTGCTAATCCCTACATCTGTCTTCACAAGTTAGCATTATACCCCTTATCATAATACAAATTCATATTTCCAGCCATAACCTTGTTACGTGTTTAATTGGAAAACGTTTCTTTTTGATAACGTTCGTCATTTTGTCAAATTTACTTACTAAAAATAGCAATTTATTCATTAGTCCATACACAACTAGTTGATGACACAAATTCAAATTTCCAAACAAGGGCCACGACAGGAGGGCACAGGTCTAACACAGGTTCTTATGTTTATCTTATAAGTTAGCAATAGGCCCCTTATTAGAATACTAGTTCAAATTTCCCGCAATAAGTAATCAGAATGTAAACACTTAAATACAAATCCAAATTCAAATTTCCCGTCAAGAGGCCAGGGGTTAAGACCCGAAGGCAAGTTGCGAAGCCCTATGTCTGTCTTATAAGTTAACATCAGACCTACTTATTATTATAATACAAGTTCAAATTTCCCCTCATAGATGGCGCCACAAACAAATTCAAATTTTTAGTCTATGGGCGAGGGTCTGAAAGTAAGTTGCTAAGCCCTACATCTGTCTTACAACATAACCTTGTTACGTGTTTAATTGGAAAACGTTTCTTTTTGATAACGTTCGTCATTTTGTCAAATTTACTTACTAAAAATGGCAATTTATTCTTAGGTTCCAATTCACTATTTCGCAAATTTTTACGCATCTCTAATTGCATTTAAATTAACGTATGTAACTTTTGTACCCATCTCTTACTTAGTTCAAATAAGTCAAAATAATACCTTCAGCGACATCTCTGAGATTTCGGATCATTTAATATAAAGCAGTTAAATAGAAACCTGGGATCTTTTAAGGTCAAATAATACAAATACATATAATAAATAAATATTTTCTACCTATTTTAACTTTGGCAACAATGATTTAAATAAAAATTTTCTCAAGTTTGTAAAATTGATTTTTAAGGAGTTGGCCAATTTTTCTTTCTTCCTTTTAAGAACGCCATCGATGGTGGATGTTGAGTTTCTAGAGAATCTTTTGTTTCGGGTTCTGAATACTGAAGCATCATTTTTTTGGAAAATTCTCACTTAAAGTAATACTTTATTAAGTAAAAGTCTTACTAACGCTTTTAAAAGGCGGATATAATGGAAGTTATTCATTCGTCCACATCTTCGGTAAGTGGCACATGTTTCCATAACCTCATGGTAATTAAAATTGTTTTCAGGTTTTCCAATATAAAAGCATTCAATACTAATTCTTCACATATAAAGACACTTCAATCGAAATTACGTTGAATGTTCACTATCGGCTCGTTTGTCACCTGTAAGAGGTATGAATGGTCATAATTAATTAAACATCGTACTTATATTTACCTTCTTTTAGCATCCCCGTGCTACCTTATTTTAGTATCTCTGTACTACCTACGTAAGGGCATGTCCCTACTACCTTCCTTTAGTATCTCTGTATTACCTACGTAAGGGCATCTCCGTACTACCTTCTCTTAGTATCTCTGTACTACCTACGTACGAGCATCTCTGTACTACCAATTTGTCTGCTCACATTTTACTGTTACGTTACAACCAAAGTACATGGTTACCGCTGGAAGGCGTAAGAGCCTTGCTGACATCCATGACCATATACGTGAAGGCTGCTAGATCATTGGAATGGTATCCGAAATTTGCAAGATCAAATAAGTAATAGTTTCAAAAATAAAGGTCAGATATTTTTTTTTTCATTTATCACCTGGTTACACGATTGTGTTTCCGAATGTCAATTACATCTAGGAGGTTCTAAGTGAATTTCTACAACGAAAATAAATGGACTGATAACATTACTTTTGTAATCAAATAATCGAAAATTGTTACCTCTTAATTAAATTTATATATGTATGGTACATGCAGCAGCCCATTTTCACAAAATTCCTTTTATCTAAAACGGTATATATATATTCACTAATTCAGTTTTGAATGTTTTTGTACTCAATCATAATTAAAACTTTAACTGAATCATTAAAATAGATAGACCACACCTAAACAGTTTTAGCTTCCATTTTGACTAATTAATTCTAGCTTCTGTGGCTATATTCAACCAACGATTTAACTCCTACCTTAATTGCAATATACCGGGTGTAACGATTATCTGTAATACGTGAACTACTACAAATGTTAAACATTTAATTTTATATGAATTTGTAATTTTTATCTCATAACCTTTATGTGTTATGTACATTACTTTTCTTGTGGACAAGGTTGTTCGGGACAATTTACTTCTTGTAAATTTCTTGACTACTTTGTTTATTATTGTAGTTATTTACAGTGGACCGAACAAGCTTTCCAATTTACTGTATACTGTGTGAAGCGTAAGGCAAGCAAGTTCATTAATTAAATTCTTTTTATTTTTTTATCTTACTAAACATCCCAATGGGATTATGTGTTAAATTAGCCAATTCCGAATACGAACAGTAAGATCTTATAACGGCCGAAAAGGGGTATATAATAATTTTACTTTTTTTATTTATTTTATTGAAATTTAAAATTATACTTGCCGTGGGCACAAGCTGAGGCTCACTGCTTGCCATCGTGGGCTTTGGTGGAATGTTAATTTATATATATTTTCTATTTTATTCTTTTGACAGAGTATCGACAATAAAAATTACTTTATCGGGGGAATTTTCAACTCATTTCTACTTCCTCCTTTCATTCTTCTTTCTTTCTTTTTTTTGGCAAATCCTGTTTCAGGCTTTACAGGGTTTACTCTCCTTTCAACATTAGTTGAGTACTTCCTTATTAAAGCCTGTGGCGCCTACTATCATTTTAAGCTATAGCTCCAAAAGAACCACGCATCCGAGTGTTAAATACAAATACAAACTCAAATTTCTCGCCAATGGGGTCTCGATAAGGGGGAATGCCCCAAGAGCAAGTTGCGCAACCCTACACCTGTTTTACAAGTTAGCATTAGGCCCCTTATTATAATACAAATTCAAATTTTCCGCCAAGGGTACCACCACGGTACACGAAGGCGCATGAACAAGTTGCGATTACGACAAGGGGCGAGGACTCCAGAACAAGTTGAGACGCCCTACAACCGTCTTACAATCTCAATTATGTTCGGGGAGGGATGGTGTGGGGATCGAGAAAACAGTCTCCGCCGAAAGCCTCGCGTCGTGAGGTTTTACCTATATGAGACATGCAAATAACGGTTTCTCGAAACGTCAAGTACTTGCAGAGACCAGCAAACAGATTGAGATGATTGCCCATGTGTACTAGGATTTATTTAATCAGGAAGAGTTTCTCATAAGTGGTGTTGAGTTAAAGGTTAAATTTGTACGATCAAGAGATACATTTAGTCTAATGGCAGCGCACGGTTCAAATTACAAGACGCGATTTATGGACGCTAGTTTACGGGAGAGACGTATGCGAATCAATCGCACCATTGTAATTGCGCGGGCTAAAGCCTTAAAAATAACTGCAGTAAAATACTCTGTTACAAGGACCGAAGTAAAAGTGCTAACTATACCTGTGGGCATATAGCGAAAATCATTGGATAACGTCTTCCTGGGTCAGTTACCCAAAACTATGCACCGTAGGTTTTACCGCAAATAAATCCTTGAGAGAGATAATGCGTAAAGGTTATTGATTTTCGCATTAACTGTAACCCCGTTAGTGCGATTCTTACCTATATGAAAGCATCGCATCGCTAAATTGTGCCTACATGGTTAGATTTGATGTTTGTTAAAGAATTGCTGGACACTTTTCGCAATAATGCCCTTGTCCTTATCCGTCTGTATACTTTGAGGTATCTTTTCACATCTTTGGAAAATAACCGAAAATACGCCGTATTATAGAACATGTAGTTTCTCAGCTTCAGAGCTCGTGTCCACGCCGTCTTGCATACATCGATAACCTTCAGTTTATAATTATACCCGACATTATATTTACTTAGATTTCTCATATCGCAAAGACCCCGCCTGTCATAACTCAAAAAAGTGTTACCCACAATGTACCTGTTTCGAGTAAATTTCTCACTACAGATTTATGTATAGTGTACGCTACTTGTTTCTGTAATTGCGCTATAATATCTTCCCTAAGGGCCTGTTTATAGATTTAAGTTCCTTTTTATTTCTGTTAAGGCAGAGCTTGTATGTAAAATAGGCTTATGTGACAACCCCATTATCGGTAAAACCCGAAAATTTAAAAACAGTACTTTAATAAACGGTCAGCATTCATGTTTAACCTGGTTATAAAATCTAAAGTTTTTTTGACAGAGGTATGAGACAGAACTTTTATGTACGTAAAATAATATACAGGCGAAATCTAGCGTAAAGAAGAAGACACAAGAAATTCGCTACATACATCACAATATCAAATAACATGTTTGCGCAAATATACATTTGGTTTTGGCTGTTGACCGTTTACACGAAGAGTTTGATAGACATTTTATTCTAAGTTAGTTAGTAATTTAATTTAATTATACAGCTTCGTAATTCCATTGGATCTCTCTAACTAATCTACCCTGTGATAGTTAAAAGCCCCGGTATACGCATGTACGTAAAAATATGTACGGTGTTTATTATTATTGTTTACGTCCAATTGCGGAATCGTACATTCTGTTTTGTATAACAAGTTAATTAACTGATTACGCAATACCCATTAACTGTTTTATTATCATTATATAGAATTTAACAACGTATTTAAAATCATTTGTATCTGTTATCGTTATCTTGATTAGATTCTTTAATATCAGAAATAATTCAATTGTTTACAAAATAGACCAAAATACGATCCCCAGGGAGGCATATTAAAAAAATGGCTGCCAAGGTGTCCCAGGGCCACAAAAATCCTAGATAGCAAAATTTGAAAATGTTTGTATACATATAAATTAACACGATGTCGATGGCTGATTGCTACTTTCCAATTAATATAAATGAAGCTGTTTAACTGTTTAGTAATAATAAACACAGATTAAGACGCCCGTGAACGTATTCCCGTTTTCCAAGACTAGGACCCCTTATTAGAATACAACTCCCAAAGCATAAATAAATTACTGTAGATGGGATTAAAAAATGTAATAATAATTATGGAATCTCCTTTGATAAAAACAACCCTAATTAAAACATATTTTTATTCTCAGAACACTGCATGCCTACGCATTTACCTACCCTCCAGGGGCTGAAATTTCTTAATACAGCCAAAAAGGTCCTAATTAGGGTGAAAATTCCATCAAGGGGTTGAAAAAGACCACCGGAAAGAAACCATAGGGGTGAAAAAATACGATCCCTACTTGGGCATATAAAAAAAATGGTGGGTTTTCCCCAAAAAATCTAAGATGGCGGTGCAAGGTGTCCATGTTCTACTTATGGAAGAAAATCGGTTAAATTCATTGATGATTTTGACTATAGAATGTGATTTAACTGAAAGTTTAAATTATGACAAACTGATTACGGACTTTGCTGCAATAAAAATCACGTCGAAAAGAATTGTGAAATTCTAAGTTTTATTATTTTAAAATGCGTATTATCAATAATAAATTATCTTGCGCAACAATCCATACGTTTCCGGTTAGCGTAAAAATTAGATTCCTAGGTATGACGTTGACGTATAGTAGGTACTTGGTTATAATCATAAATACTCTGATTGAAAGGCATGTATAATTTGATGCGTAAAGTGGAAAACACTTAAATCCGGCACTTGGTCTGCTTCGGTAGAGAAAACGCCAAATACGAAGACACCTTCGCAGAAACCGAATATTGCATTAAAATGAAATGGAATAATAATATGAGTGAGAAGTAGATATTATGTTCCGTCCACGAAATGTAGTGTTGTTTATTGTTTTCTAACCTCATTTTTCGTGCACGTTTTTATCAATTGTAAACAGTTTTTTTCAAAACTCCTTCCGTTTCAGCACCTTTTATTTACAGGTAAGTTATATTTGTAATTCACAGTAATATGTATTAATATAATATATTGATTTAGTTCGTTGTTTATAATGGGTGATGCGAGTACATCGTCTGATAGTAAATCAAACATTCCAGCAAAGAAGCGGCGTGTCTTATCGCAAGATGCCCGCGAAATTATTTGGAATGTTTATCAGTTTTATAAAAATATGAATAAAGGTATGTCATTATTGTACGATTAACATCTGTCAGTTTTTTCACGATTACATTTCTTTACAGTTAACGTTCTTGATATCGTTTGGAAAGCAACTGGAGTATCTAGAAGTACCGTCGTTAGAATTATTAGAAAAGGGAGTGTAATTCAACGTGGTGAAATATAATCGTTCAAGATTTCTAATAAAAGAATGAAAACCGCACCAAGATCATCTGTCGATAATTGTGAAGAACAAGTCATTCGACGCATTGTACACAATTTTCAAGTCACGGAGAAACGACGACCAACCGTCAATGCTACCTATAATATTATTAAAGATAACGAATCCATTGGTTTCTCTGGGAAGGAAACGTCTTTAAGAAGATTATTAAATAAAATAGGTTTTAAATAGACGAAAACCGTTGACAATCGTAAATGTTTAATGGAACGATACGATATACGATCTTTACGTTGTGCTTATATACGAGCAATAACAAAGTATCGAAGAGCAGGGCAACCCATTGTGTATACAGATCAAGCATATATACATGCATCGCATACAACGCCACATTCCTGGGTAGATGATTGCAACGAAGGTTTAAAATGTCCAATCGGTAAAGGTCAACGTCTTATAATAGTACATGCTGGTGGTGAAATGGGATTTATCAATAAAGCCCTCTTAGTTTTTAAATCGGGCTCAAAAACAGGTGATTATCACGACGATATGAACTTTATTAATTATAAACGATGGATTGAGCACCAGTTATTACCGAATTTGCTCGAAAAGTCAGATATTGTTATGGATAATGCAAGTTATCACAACACGTTAGCAGTTAAACATCAAACTTTTAGCAGTAAAAAAATGGAAATGATAACTTGGTTAAAAGAACGAGGGATGATAGATGATGAATCCCAAACAAAAGTGGAGCTGTATGATTTAATAAAATGTAATAAACCGAGCTACACGGAATATTCAATTGATGCTATATTTGCGAAACATGGTCACTCTGTATGTCGACTACTTCCATACCACCCGGAGCTAAATCCAACAGAAAAAATATAGGTCATTGTAAAAGCTTGGGTGGCATCGAGAAACACAACTTTTAAATTAGCCGATGTTGAAAAAATAACTCGTGAAAAGTGTTTGATGGATTTGGAGAGCCACTGGAAAGAAGTGTGCCGTCATGTTAAAGAAATTGAAGCGGAAAACATTAATAAAGAGCATATTATGGATGTCGTCTGTGAGGAATTGATTATACGTAGGAGTGGAGACTCATCGGATGAATCTGATTTTATATCAGATTACGATAACGAAGAAATAAGTGTAGAGTAATTGTGTAATATTTTATTGTATTTATATTGTTAATTTCACATTGCACATGTGTTGTTCATGTTCTTAAATATGTTTCTAAGGCACTTTAACTTCTTAAGCACTTTTAAACACTTAGTCTATGATCTACCAACATAACGTCTTCGTACCATAACCCTTTTTATAGTTCGCATAGTTTTTATGCATTGTACCAATTATTATCTACACATTAGGATTATTGTACTTCATGTAATCAATATCTGTTGTGTTTAATTGCTTAATTATATTGATTTATATGTGAATTTATCTTTAACACACTAATAAGTATCGAGTTGGTCTTTTTAACATGCTACTGCCATAGCTCAATGCTTTTATGAATACAACATCACTCTGCAAACCCCATAAAACCGGTTTTGTTGTATAAAAACCATCTGTTTATATTCGTATACCTACCATATTTTCCTCATAACAAATTATATAACTTTTTCAACTTTATTTGAACTTGCATACTATCTAATATTTGAATTCGATAAAACTCTACCCCCTCCATTACACCTATTTATAACCATCGCAGTATAAAACTGTTTAGACACGAATTATTTACCCTTAGAATTGTGGTTAATAATTAAAATGCGAATTACTACATTTCCGAGTAAATTTATGAATAAGTAACATAACCTTATATTTCACTTTTCACAATTAAATAAATGTTTTTTTTTGTTTAAATTGTCCTAATTATAAAATATAAACATAATTAAGAGGTTATTAACTAAAAAATTTACAAAACGTAACTTTTACTTTTCTTAAAAAAACTTATATTTTCCGGTTGAATAGTACACGGTCACGTGATTTTTTCCCGCAGCTTGGCGTTTAGCCTAGTACAAAAAAATACACTCCGAATAGCAAAACTCTATGACAACGGCATGCATCACCAGCGATTTACTTCTAAACTAAAACACTTGGATCGGCGTCAATTAGTTGTCGTTTGAAAAACACTTTACACTATTAAAAAAATTCAATTTGGCGGTTAATTTGTTTACAGGGTTCTTATTAATAAATAGTAAATTTAAGCGGGTCAACAACTGTCTGCTTTATCCTAGACACTCACATACAAAACACTTTATGTAGCAGTGACGATGTATACACCTTAAACATAATTAGAATTTTATTCGCTCCTGTTTGCATACTCAGCAAATAGCAAAATTTGAGAAATTCTAAACCGAAGGTAATACATGAATAAATAAATTTTTTCAAGTTGAACCCAATATCAAATTTATATAATATTTTTTTGAGTTTATTTAAATTCTTCTTTCGTACGATTTACCAATTCTACGCTATCATCAATTCCAATTTATACCTCAATCAATACAATTGTCGTCTTCTACACTGAATTCCAATAAAGTTTCTATATCACACTTATTTATGGTATTTAGAATAATTGCACTCATCAAATGTTATGTTTATTGTTAAAATAATATTATACCTGTAAAAGGCGACCTAGAATATTTTGGTTAATAAAACCTACTACCGAAATAAAACAAAATGTAGCAATATTATGTTACTTTACATTAGGTTTAATGAAATTCTGTGCTCTTTAACTTTTTACTCACACGAGAAAATGGTGAAATTTTATTTTCTCGTTTTCTATTCAGAAAATACGATTATCACTTACATTTTAGAATGATGAAAATTCCACATCCCAGGATATATTGCTTACGAAAGCACACATCAATGCGTACCAAAAATTTGCTAATATATTTCATTGTAAGCTTTTAAATTATGCTATTTATCTTGGTATAAAATTATACACTTCATAAATTCTCTTAACAAAGGAACACGTGTTACCTTTATTGTTACAATTTCTGTAACGAGCAATAAATTTGGCTAACTTGCTTTCAATTTGTAAACTGCCATAATAGAATGTGGACACTATACGCGATCTTGGATTTTGAGCTTTTTAATTGATATCTAATGTATTTCCTCCTAATGTCAAGGTTTTTCCAAGGTCATATGACTAGGCTGATGAAAGTTTAATGACTATCTGCAATTGCTCATAATTGCTCTTCCGGGTCATTATCCAAATGACTTTTGCTTTTTCCCCTAATAGCATGTCAGTATTCACAATATCGATTTGCAGAATACAAAATAGGCAGATTACTGTAATTGTTAAAATTTGAAACAGTATTCTAATACTGGAAGCGCCATGCTATCCCATAGGACTTTCCTAGAGCTTCGAAACTTGTCACAGGGTCTTATCCCCACAGTAGAGGCCCCCTTGTTTGTTATGGCGAGAAAAATTAAAATTTAAAATAGTATTCTTAGACTGGGAGTCCCATATCAGCTCATTTGAACTCCGAAGGACTCCGAAACTTGTCCTTGGGTCTTAACAGCATTGGAGGGGGGTTGTTTGCTATGCCAGTAGGTCTGCATCTCGTTTCTAAATCCTCTGACTGAAATCGGTTTCAACTCAACTGCTTAACTCTCCCTTTTCCAAAATGGGATCAAAAATGAACCAAATTTTCGGTTTTCATTTGTAGATTTAATGCATTTGACGAATTTCCCGTCTAGATATGCTTATTTATGCTGTTTTTCATGTGATATTGTTGTCATTTTATTTCATATTCAACTAAATTGCAAACGGGTCATTTTTAACCCGGTTCTGGCACTGTATGTTCTAGCACGAATCCTAGCGACTTGTTCATCCTTGTCTGGTGGTTTGCATTTTAATGTGGTACGTCACTGCAGCGTACAAGCTCATGCGGAGTGGATGTGTTGTTTATTAGTTTGTTGCGTACTTGGTGTTTCAAAGCAATCAGTAGTTGGCGTTTGACATCAATAATGAATACATGGGCAAGAACAAAACCTCTAACTGAAAGAGAACTCTTGAATGAGCTCGAAAAATGTGATGATGGGTATGATGATTACGATATGGATGAACTTTGTAGTGGTGCGGATGATGACAATGTGCAGGCCATTGGAAATAATAATGGAAGGGGGAGAAAGAGAGGAGATGAGAAAAGTAGAGGAATTCTCGACCAAGAAGGTACGGAAAGAAGAGAGTACAAATAGAGAATGGGAAAGACAATATGGGAAAGGAAAGTTGTACAAGAAAGCGTGGAAGAAATGAGAGTGATAATCGAGGAAGCAGCGGAGAAAGTAAAGTTTAAAAGATGGAAAGAGGAGAAAACTGGTTGAAAGCAATGGTGGGACAGAGAATGCAAGGAGGCGAAGAAGAAGGTAAGAAGAACACTAAGACAGTGGATGAAAGGGAGCGTAGAAAAAGAGGAGCATAAAAAGTGTGGGGGTTGAAGGAGTATAAAGAGATAGGACTGCAAGAAAAATACTGGAAATGGGTACTGGGAGTGGAAAGAGAAACACCGGTATACATCATCAGAGAGGAGGTACAAGCAGAAAAAATAAGGGTGGAGGCGGGATAGAAAGCAATAAAGTTATAATAAACTTTTTACGTTTGTAATAAAATTTACGCATATGTAGGCAATTAATTAACGTGAATTTCGTGGAGCGTGTGTTGCATATCTAGTTGCATAAAAACATGCAATCTAATTATTTTAATTAGAGCTCCTACGCATATCGTTCGAGTTTCAGACATGTTCATGCGCAAAAACCTTAGCGTCGTTTTGGATGAGTAAAGAAGGTGAATATAGCGTCCATTATTGCTTGTTTTCACACGTTATATACTTCTACGTAATTAATTATTTTACTTAAAAATTATTACTAATTTTATTAAATACATAAATAAAAAGTTTACGTCGAGTAGGATTCGAACCTACGACCTGTACTATGCTAGAGTAGGGCGCTAACCATCTGCGACATCGAGATTCAAGCCCCAATCGATGCAAATTCTAAATATAATGAGATTACAATACAATCAAATTACTTATATTAATGGAATATGAGCCTGCAATATCGCAAGGATTCACACACACCAAAGCAACTTAACTAATATTTATTATAAGTTTTAATATGAA
The DNA here is from genome assembly GCA_036346205.1 of Vesta saturnalis. Classification (NCBI taxonomy): domain Eukaryota; kingdom Metazoa; phylum Arthropoda; class Insecta; order Coleoptera; family Lampyridae; genus Vesta; species Vesta saturnalis. Next base: position 6,076,175 of record JARFJB010002209.1, on the reverse strand, counting down.
CGAATAAGTTCAAAGGAAAATATGTAATTCAAAATTATTATTAATTTTATTAAATATATAGATAAAAAGTTTACCTCGAGTAGGATTCGAACCTACGACCTATACTTTGTTGAGTACCGCGCTAAACATCTGCGTCATCGAGATTCAAGTAGAACTGATGTATATTTTAAATATAATGAGATTACAATTAAATTATTTACATTAATGGAGTGTGACCCTGCAGTATCGCAAGGATTCACGCACACCAAAGCAACTTGACTAATATTAATTTATTATAAGTTTTATTATGAACGAAGTAAAATTTATTATTAATTTTATTTATTAATAATACTTTTTAATTACATATTTACCTGTGATCTTATTCGTTCGTAATAAAACTTATAATAAATTAATTATTTTAGTGTTAATCCAATTTATGGTATTAATACGATTAATCAAGAACTTATTCATTTGGGAATTACAAAGCATACAAATTCAGATTTATTTCAACATGAAGTAGTATTACGCATCAATTTTCTAAAGCGCTGACTCAGTATATGCATCCATTTTCGTTATCTACAATATGACCAAAAATAAGGTATTCTGATTCTATTAATTACTTGCAACATTAATTACTCACAACATTAATAATTATTCATTAGTTTTTTTAACGTTACTAACACCAGCCTTAAGTATTTCTGTTTATAATTAAGTATAGGTTGTGTTAATAAAATTTGTTGTTTACTTTACTGGTTTACTTGTTTATTCCATATTTAAAAACAAGTTGGCGTCCGAGTATTTAATTATAGTTTCGTGAAGAAGCAACCCCGATTTTAAAGCGAACATATTTAGGTACATATTTAAATATTTTTTGATTAATAAGGCAAATCGATAATTTTAAGAACCTGGCCCAATTAAATCTACGACTGAGCAAAAGGCACCAAATCTTCTTGTTATTACCCAAACTGTTAAGTAGCTAAAAGTTGTAGCCATGGGTGTAGAAGGATACGTAACAGAACTTTAGGATTTGTACACGGTTAAAAGGATCTTTACAAAGTACGAAGAGGAAATAAGTACATCAGAGTGCAAGATATTACAAGAATACTGGAAGGAAATAAAGAAGGAAGAATAAAATACGGACAAGAAGCCGGGAAAGAATTTTATGAAAGAAATGGGCACGGAAAAGAAGAAGTGGAGAGATTAAGAAGGAAGGTGTGATCGTGAGAGAGGACATAATTAGAAGGGACAGGGATGTCCAAAGGGAGGAAAGATGGATGAATGTGAAGGAAGGTAAATACAATACAAACTATAGGAATATCAAGGGAGAAGGGACACCAGGATACTTGAAAGGGAAAGGGAGGAAGGAAAGAAAGAAAATGATAACAAAATTTAGGTGAGGAAATGCAGACAGAAGGAACAAATATTGAAAAAGTGATGAAGACAGAGTATGTAGGCTATGCGGGGAGGGGATGCAAACGATCAACCGTATGATGAAAGAATGCATGGAGGTAACAGAAGGGGACAGGGCGGTAGAGGACTGGGGGAAAAAGGAAGGGGAGGGGACTGGATGGAAGAAATATGGAAAAGAAGGAGACAGTTAAGGGGCGAAGAAGACAGTGTACGTGGAGTGAGGCAAAGAGAGACATTAGAAAGTCAACTGTAAATGTGAATAGAAATGTAGGAAATGTAAAAAGGATACACAGTCCTTTGCAGTATTGTGGATAAGCAAATAAAGATATTAAGTAAGTGTAGGAATATCCTGACAATACATCTGAGAACGATGATGGTGAACCTGAAAACGTAGAAAGTAATAACCAAACCACTGATAAAGCAACATACTAGCAGCACGTACATGAAAATATGTATCAGAAGCGCGATCTACCAAAACGCTTTCACTCAATATTATTCAGCAAAAAGCATAGAGCCTTACAGAGAACAGTAAGCTAGCGTCGACAAAACTGGACGCATTTAAACTTTTTATATCTGATAACATCATAAAAACAACCAATAAGAAAGCTGAGGAAGCTATAAAAGTATGGAATGAAGGGCATGAGCCACAGCAAAAGCGTGAGTGGCAGAACATCGATTCCGAAGAGTATTGGCATTCTTTGGTATTTTGCTTCTTGCTGGCTGTTATCGAGAATCATGAGAAGACCCCGATCAATTGTGGAAACAGAACGCAGCATGTAATTGGCATGTGTATCAAGCAACAATCAGCAGCGCAAGGTTTACTAATATTCTTCAATAATCAGGTTTGATGATTTATCAACACGCCTAGAGCGTAAACTTGTGGACAAATTGGCCTCTCTATGCGATATCACCGATATATTTACGAAAAAACTGTAGAGAAAGTTTCAATTGTTTTGCCAATGGTACCATTGACGAGCATCTTGTTACATTTCGTGACAGTTGTCAGTTTCGAGTATATATACCCAGTAAACCTGGAAAGTTAGGAATTAAAATATGGGTTCTCGCTGATGCAAAATCGTTTTATTGTTCCAACTTTGAGGCTTACACTGGAAAAACAGGCAATGTTCCCGAAAAGAACCAAGGTCAACGAGTTGTCAAAACACTGCCAGAGTTCTGGAATGACAGTGGCCGTAATATCACCACTGACAATTTTTTCACCGACATAACACTAGCAGAGAATTTACTAACCAAACAACTAATATTAGTAGGGACACTACGCAAGAATAAAAAAAGAATTACTAAATTTGAATGATCGTGTAGTTTATTCCTCGCATTTTTTATTTACAAAAGACGTTACTTTGGTATTCTACATGCCAAAACCTAAAAGAAGTTGTTCTGGCTCTCTCAACTCTTCACAATGAGCACGAAATTAGCGATAAAAGTAAAAAGTACAAACAATCTTGAATTATAACGCGACAAAAAGTGGCGTTGATACACTGGATAAAATTATTCGTGAATACTCATGTCGCTTTTTATGAAATAATTAGACATAGCAGCTTATAACCCTTATGTTATTTGGATGACAAAGAACTCCAACTGGAAGAATAACATCTCTGCAAAGAAGGAAAAGAAAAGTTTTCCTGGAAGAGTTAGATAAATATAACACATTTTATTCAGCGCTGTTGAAGTTATTAGAATGTTTGTTTTTTTTTTATGATTGTGGACCTGAACAGGCCAAATAAGGCCTATCGTGCTAAAGCACTCCGGAACACTTAGGAGGATGGATAGAGGGATAATGAATTGCCAATAGATGCCTATGAACAGCTACCTTAAATTTTCTCATATCATAAGTGAGAGGAGAACAGGAACTAGGGAGATCATTCCAGAGTTTAGAAGCCGTGTATAAAAATGTGGATTGCGCCCGTTTGGTACGACAAGTGGAGATTTGTACTGCATACTGATGATGTGATTGAGCGAACCGAGTGTTTCTCGCAAAGATAGCCGGAGATGGTATCAAAGAATGTAATTCACCAGCACAATAGCCGTTGTAATAACGATAATACAGAGAAAGAACTGAAACCATCCTTCTATGCTCAAGGGACTGTATGTAAGAAGTTAAAGACGGGTCATTTATAAGCCTAATCGCTCTCTTTTGAATACGATCAACGATATCGAGAGCGTATTGGGGAGCACTAACCCAAAGGTGAGAATTATATTCCAGATGAGGCCGAATTTGGGCCTTATACAGCAAAAGGAGTTGTCGAGAGGTAAAGTACTGCTTAGATCTGTACAAAAAGCCTATTTTACGAGCAGCTGTTTTGGTAGCTGACAGAAGATGGTCAACCCATGAGAGATTTGATGATACAGTCATACCCAACAGAGTAATAGAGTCTGAAAACTTAAGAACTGAGCCATTCATACTTACAACAGGAAATGATCGATCTTTTTTGGTGGACATAAGGCAACACTGAGTTTTGTTAGCATTAAATTTAACTAGATTATTGCTTCCCCATTCGAGAATACGTTGAATGTCTTTGTTGATTGAATTTGCCATTTCAGCTTTGATTTCTTGATTTGACATAGAAGGTGGATTATCACTATGAGTAGACTGAGATGAACTACAGTGAAGAGTGCTATCGTCAGCAAAGCAATGGATGGGGTTAGTTGTTGAAGAAATAAGGTCGTTTATGTACAGCAGAAAAAGTGTAGGCGCTATAACGGATCCCTGTGGTACGCCCGCGTTAATGCTAACTTCTTTTGAAAAAAAGCCATCAACTACGACACGTATTCGTCTTTCATCAAGGAAACTAGAAACCCAGTTGATGAGCATATCATTTAACCCAAACGAGGTGAGTTTGGCAAGTAAATACTTATGCCAAACTTGGTCATATGCCTTTGAGATATCTAAAGCGACTACAACTGTTTCACCGGACTGCTCTACTGTATTGTTCCAAACTTGGGTCACATATGAAAGAAGATCGCCTGTTGAACGACTTTGCCTAAACCCATATTGATGGTCACTAAGGAGTTTGTTCGTTTCAAGAAACGTGAGCAGTTGCTGATTGATGGCTTTTTCCATGATTTTAGACAAAATGGAAGTGATGGCAATTGGTCTGTAATTTGAGGGATCGGTCTTATCACTTTTTTTGGGAATAGGTTGAACATTTGCTAACTTCCATGATGAAGGGAATTCCCCAGAAGATATAGAGATCGTATAGAGCTTAGATAGGACTGGTATTAGTTCGGGGAACATTTCTTTAAGACAATAGCTGGGATACCGTATGGGCCAGTCGCCTTATTGAGATCAAGCCTACTGATGATCGATTCCAAGAGCTTGTACCGAAAATGAATTGGTTTCATAACGTATGAAGAAGAGTTGACTAGGGCACATCTTTTCCAGAATCATTGAGACACGAGTTTGATGCAAACAAATCCACAAAAACGTTGGCTTTGTCTACAGAATCAGCAACTACCGATCCGTCAATAGATGTCAGGGGGGGAAATGAAGATGTTCGAAAGTTTTTACTAATGGCTTTTGCTAAAGACCAAAATTTACGACTGCCTAAAGGAGATGTAGCTAGTTTTTCGTTGTTCGAACAACTTTTTAGTTTTAGTGATGACACTTTTGGGGATATTTCTAGCACCAACGTATTCTACATGACTGTCAACCGATTTATTAGATTTCCGTTTAATGTAACATTAATCTTTTAAAGATATTGCATCAGAACAAGCCTTATTGAACCAGGGTTGGGAACGTGAAGGACCTATACGGTACTGTTTTTTCGGAATGTATAACTCCATTCCCATGAGGATGACTTCAGATACTGAAAGAGCGATGTCCGAAGAAGAGGACGACTTAAAACAATATTCACGCCATGGAAAGGTTGCAAAGAAATCCCGTAAATCACTCCATCCAGCTGACTTAAAACACCACAAGGTTCTATCGGTTTTGCGAACAACAGTGGAATTAGGTACAGTAGAAATGATTTTTATTAGACAATGGTCGGAAAGACCTAAAGGCGAAAGAACGGAAGTTTTATAAACAAGAGGGTTTGATGTAAGAAAGAGATCTAGAAGATGTGGAGTATGGTTAGGGTTATCAGGGATTCTTGTGGGTTCAGAAATCATTTGTGTGAGATCACATGAAATAGCAAATGTTTCTGCACTATGACCAGCGGGATTTGTAGTAGATGAAAATTGAAGCCAATTAGAGTTATGAACATTGAAATCGCCTACAAATGAGATATCGCAAGATGGAAACTGAGACAGGAGATAGTCAACTTTCGTACTAAGGTAATCGAAGAAGCCTTGAAAGTTGCTGTCATTAGGAGACCTATAAATGCAACAGTAGAATTTCACAAAATTAGGACCAGAATGTTTAAACCAAATCACGTCAAAATTTTTATTTTCTAAGGAAGAAACCCTCTTGCAAGCAATTCTGTCCTTGATGTACGCCTCCTTTATATCGAAAGTTAGAGTGAAGATGGTATTGAGGAAATTGCAAGTCGGGTGACTCGGAGCTTTCCGAAGAGACTTGTGTTTCAGATAGAAACAATATATCAGGTTGTAATTGTTCAAGATGTTGTTGAATAGCGTTAAGATTAGACCTGATACCGCGGATGTTGCAGTAGTGAATCAGAAAGTTGATACTTTCGATGACCGAGGTCGCTTGGGCCCTGCCCTCCCGGACATCCGAATAGGGCAGGATTTTACGTCCGGAATTTATAACCCTAGAAACCACAGCCATCTTATTTTTTAATTTGGGACTTTTAATCCGATAGGAAGACAGTGAGGGCGAGAAGGAAGAATAAGGATGAGAATAGATTGAGGATGATGGAAAAGGTAACCGGCAGCCCTTACCGAGCTCAGAAAATCGGAGACCCAATATTAAGGAGCCCATGGTAAGGGTGGTGGTACCTCCCCGGCTGGCATGTAACAGGGGTTGCAATTTATCACGCTAATGATTTAACGAAGGGCTGCAAGAATAGAAAGAGACGGAAGAGGTATTTCTACAGCTGTAGTACGTACCATCGAAAGTACAGGAAGATCATTGAGAATCGACAAGGGACCATCAGGAAGCAAACGCGGCCTCTGTCATCAGTGCTATAGCAACGATTGAAAATACTCAAAAAAGTGTTTCTCCTGTAAAAAGTTTATTTGTCTAGAACACAGTACCAAATCTGAAACAATAATTTGCAAACATTGCCAAATAGACGAGGACGATGAATAGCACGCTGTAAACCCCTTTTTATAATAAATGTTTGAGCATATTCATTCAGTTTCAATCAATGAACATGTTTTAAAACATATTTCAACGATTATTTACCATAATTCACCTGTTTATTGAAATATTACCCAGAGATTGTTACCTTTAACAATACAAATAGCTTGGGTCATTTTGGACCCTATTTTTTCAGTCTAAGTTATATAAATATTTTGGAAAAGCGAGGATTAAGTTAAAAAGTTATATTGGAATCATTACAATTGCTGGAATTACAGATTTTACCTTCCAACCTACATATACATATGTAGGTTATGCAATCGACTTTTTTTCACTATCGTAAATCGACTTATTAACTCCTTTTACAACTTTTGGCCATGTGTCGCCAAGATCGGCCATCATGTCTGGATGTCTGTGCGTGTGTCTGTCGATGTGTATGTCTGTGTATCTGAGTGGATGTATGTTGGTATCTACGATAATTCCAGAACGAACTAGATACGTACTTAAAATTTTGTATTTAAGCTGTTTTCATTTTGCTTAGAGCTGATTAGATTTTGGGAGAAATCCATCGCCAGAGAGGGCATCGAAAAACTACAAGTCCACACGGCTGGAGGCAGTTTGCGGCACACAGTAAGGAAATGAATATACCTCGAGAGTTTATCGGAAATACTCGAAGAAGGCATTCACTAGATTGAGGTACGTAGAGAATAAAACATGGAAAGTATATAATATGTTCCCTGGAATGCGACAAAGTTTTCGCAGATACTGTAAAAGCTAGTAAGAAATTGACTGTTGGCACAGGAAGCTTATACTGTGTTATTTTTATATTTCTTACTAGAAATTTGTTACGTTTAGTGAAAGTTTAATATATTATTATAATTTATAACACCTACTCCTACTGTTACACTGCATTATAGTATTCTACCCTAAGACTTCTTTACTCCTAGAAACCTTTTTTTTTTCACCATAACGTCCTTACAGAGTCATTTGGGCCACAAAAAAAACTACAATTAACCATTTTTATTCAGCACTATCTGAATTTAACAATATAGGTATTTCATTCCATTATACATTATTGTAATAATTTTGCACTATGTATATATATATATATATATATATATATATATATATATATATATGTATACAGGGTCACGAGACATTTTTTGTCCAAATTTTCCTCGTTTACAACCTAAAAATATTTTGAGCCCTGCACGGCTTCCGGTTTCGTCTGTACAGGACCGTACTCAATTATTTTAAATGGAACACCCTATAAATTTTAATATTCTTGGAATCCACGTTCGATTCTAGGCCAAGTTTGTTTGACCTTTCACCTACTTAAGTCCACTCATTTAGGAGAAAATAAATGTATTAAAAAAATTCCGAAATTAACATTCAATAAAAAAATTATAACTATTCAATCATTGGCAGCTGAGCAACGAAATTGGAGATTATTGTAAGCAAAAGAGCATTTTGTTTATCGATATGCTGATTTTGAATGAAATTTGTTGCAAAAGGTCTGTACTGATTTTTTGCTAACGACCACGAAAGAAATTTCAAAAGTCGACTATTTTAAATGGAACAGCCTGTATATTTTTTCATGAATGAACTGCTTTTTAAGATGTCTTTGATTTTTGTTAAATGTGCCTTATATTTAAAGTTAATAGTTTCCGGGATAAGGACCTTAGTTTGAATTATTTTGTTTCTCGCCCAATCCTGAAATAAAATTAAAGGAAGCAACAAACAATAATACTATTTGCATCAGATATTTTCTTAGTATTATTTGCTGAAGTGTTGCATTCATTACTGAATCAACTTAGATAAAAACGAATGGTATAAAACACAAAACAGTAAACCTTAATTTAAAACTTCAAACAACCCACCATCATTTTGTAAACAGTGCCTTACACGTTGTTGGTATACACGTTCTTTTACATATCCACATAGAAAAAATCGGGTCTGGTTATGTCAGGTGATCGGGGTTGCCAATTTACGGGCCTGCCTCTTCCAATCCATCTTTCAAGATATTCATCGTTTAAGAACACTCCAATTCCAAAGTGGGCAGGAGCGCCGTTATGCTGGTACCACATGCAGCACATTAATAAAAAAGTGTCTTTCATTGGCCAATTTTTCATTGACCCAACGACAAAAACCCAAACGACTTAAGTGGTCATGTCCAAGAAGTTTCTGGTGCCCTTGAAACCGGTATGGATGAAAATGGACGCTTTTAATAGTACGCCAAACTGATGTCTGAAATTTCCCCAATTTGCATTGTTATTTATTTATTCTGCTCACTCAGGACTGATTTTTCATAAGAAGGTTTTGTATATGCCACATTTCCCCCAGGCCAGAATCTTGCAAGAAGATTTTCAAATGCTGCTATTTCTGAATGGCGTCTATTAGGATACCTCACTTTGTAGACGCGAGTAATATTATGTATAAATTTTATGAAGTCCATATTTATGTCGTTAAAAAATTGTTATAAACATGTGAATGAATGCATTGATGATATGTTGATGTCGTATTAAAGTGTAAGAAAAGAATGTTTGTTTGCGCTGGTATAAATGCCGTAACATTGCGCAATAATAGAAATTGAATTAAAAGTTGAATCTAGATCTGAATAGTATAAGGAGTGAATTTTAAGGTGAATTAGGGTTTTCCCGAAGAGTTGTAAAGAAATTCAAGATGGTTACGTTTTTCTTGTTTCGTTTGCGTCTTGTTCCGTTTTCGGAGTTTCCACTCGGTACAGAGGCGCAGTAGAATCTTTTGTGTGATACTTTGATTGTGCGCGAAAGATTTGATGACGTTGGTCAAGATGGTTACCGAAGGTACTTAAGGGGAGTCTGTTAAAGTACAGAGAAGTCGCTCGGCTAAAGAGCTAGATGAAAGAGGGAATCGCGCGCGAAGTTTTTGAGAGGCCTTAAAAGGGTCAGAGCTGGTTTTTATTTGTAATCAGTTAATGGTGCAGTGCATATTAGTTGACCGTAAAAACCCATATTGGGGATAAAGTACTAAACATTTACAAATGAAAGGATTTATTGTGAATTGAAAGTAAAGTACTAGTGAGTTTTTCTTCCAAAAATTTTAAGTGTTGTGTCAGATTTAAAGCAAACAGCACACATCGAGTTAAAATATTATGTATTATAGCGCGCGCGATATAAAAGAAAGCTAAGGTGCTCCTGTATGTAATTGAATAAAGGTGTATTTGTTAAGTTAAACAGTAGCGGACACTATTGTCATGACCCTAGTACATTTGCGATTATTAATACTACTAAATTGATTCTATAAAGGAACCTTTAAGAATTTTGATGATTAAATGAAGTAAATATTTCGTGTGACAAACATTTATTTTGAAGGGCATATAGCAAAACTAGCTGCCCAATTCTTATATACGCTTAAGGCGCAAACCAACTCGGATATTCAAATAGCGAATCAGTGCGACGGGCAAATTTAGTGATTAAATGTGACCGTATGTCAGTGATCAGTATGTATGAATACGTATAGAATTAATTAAAACGTTTCAACCCATTCGATACCACCCTGCACCGGACAAAGGATCGCAAAATTTACTAGTAAGAATAATTTTAGTTTTTTTAATGATAGTAGTTTGATTATCTTTAGAGATTTAAATGTTTGTAGTTAATGTCATTCAAGTATTAAGGACAACCAAATCCTATTACCTGATCTTATGTGTTTAGATTATAAGATTGAGGGACTACAATTTATAGAAATTAGTTTTTCTCGAAGCGATATTTGTAAATATTTTTGAAAAATGGTTAATACATACCCATTAATTAACTCACTCTTGTTTATTTGTTTAAATTGTAATTCCTTACAGTTTAGAGTGTTAAAAGAGAACCGACAGTATAAAAATTGTTACTTTGTGTCAAATATGTAAAAGGGTACAGCGTTTAAAATAGGCCAACCTTTGGATATTTTGGTTTAATGATCAATCTGAAATTGCTTATTTTATGTCAGATCGATTACAGTCAATAAATATAACACACTGATAAGATATTTTATTAAGCAAACATTTCAGATATGAATCGTTACAATTGTTTCATATTGGTGAATTTAGATACAATTTTAAAGAGAAAGTATTCAAGCAAAATTTGATAGGAAATATAATATGAATTATTAAAAATTAATAAACCAACATTATTTACGAGGGTTACTTTAATAGTATCCTGATAACGTTTCATTACTTTGATTTTACAAACAAATATACAGAATGTGATCAAGAAGTTTACGACGACTCGTATTCTACACAATTATATTAACTTTGAGTAAATTTATTTTTAAGACTAACTGAACTTGAGCTGTGTATGATTTTATTAAGCAAGCTACAACTCTATCTTCCAGAGCCAGGTAGGATTAATTGAACACCTCGCCTAAGACTATTTATTTTAGAAAAATTTAAGATTGTGGTGGCGCCTGGACTGAGTGTTGTTATTTGTTAATTTATGCTAAGTGTAAGGTGTTTGAAACGACTTTTCAATCGTTCTAGTGCTTATATCGACCCCGCCCATTTCTACTGTAGATGGCTTGGCAACCCGCTTACCTTGGTAGGCTTGCACGACGCCTAGTGCAGTTTAATTGTGTAACACTTTCTCTAGTTCAGTTACACTTTTATCTATACAAACTAACTTTGTTATTTCTTTAGGAATTTTTAGAATCACTACATACTTGGGTGATCAATGCGTTATGTTGAATCATCTAATTTTTCCGTATCTATGTATGTTTCCATCGGTATTTATAGTTGTATCGTTCGCTTTACTCCCTAACTTTCTGTTTTGAGCTCGTGTTAAAGCGTTAACTACGTTTTCATGCATGTCCTAAAGTTACCTTGGTGTTATTATCAAAATCGTACTTTTCGAGTTTTAATCGAAATTTTGTTAATTGTTATGACTAAATAAACAAATTAATGGCTTATGATCTGTTAAAATGTTGAATTTTATTACAAAAAGATAAGGTCCAAAATGCTTAATTGCCCATACCACAGCTAATAACACTTTTTCAATCGTAGGATATAAAATTTCACTTTTATTCAAAGGTTTTGTGTTACTATTTAACAAAACTGCTCATTCCGTTTGTCGATACAGCATGACGTAGATACAACATTTTTTTCCTTACAATTTTACATTTAGGATTTAATTTTAAATTTACTTTTCCGAGTCCTTGTAATACCTTTATTAAATTGTTCTTATGGTGTTGTATATTTCTGCCAAAAATTATTAGACCGTTCAGATATACTAAACATTTTACGTAGTTTAACCCCGACATTCAAAATGCGCTGGCTATAATATTTAATCCCATCGATAATCGTTTGAAATTGTCCTTCACTAGTCGTAAACGCATTATACGTTCTACTTTCTGGTTTCAATTATACATGATAGTAACCCTGACTTAAATCTAATGTGCCAGAAGAGAAGGGGTTTGAAACGAACTGGTGTGGCCGGGTTTTTACAATTAGGATAGTGATAAGAGGAAGACCACCAGTTTACCGAATAATCGGTATTAATAACGGACGCGTTGATGGCAGTCTTTGAGCATAAGGATTACAAGCTGATACAGTTGGTCAAGACCCTATTCATAGTTGATAAGATTTCATCTGAGAAGGGCTGTGGCCGAAGTAAACAGTACTCGGTTAAGTGTCGAGGATACAGTGATACATTTAAGAGTTGGGTACTAGCTTCGCAAGTGAGCGATATATCAATATAGATCTCATCTTAATGAGTAATGCTTCCATGACGAATTTTCTTATAATATGACGTTAAGTTTCATTACGCAACTGCTAAAACGAATAAGATTTATTTCCAACAATACAGCGAGCAAACTATTCATATTGAGGAAGGGTGGTACTTATTACTTTTCACTTCGGAGAATTATGCTAGCATAGAAGAAATGACCAACGTTGCAGTTGGGTTATCGACCATAACAAGATATAACTATGGAATCAATACCACCGAACCGCGCTAGAGTATGGATAGGTTTACCAACGCAGATGTTAGTTTTGTGCGACATCGTTGAACCGCAGATTTTGGGTGATGTTTTATCACCACTTATGCGTATAATAAACACTACTTCAGAAAACTATGCTTACGGGAGTCATAAAAATGCCTTTTTCGTCTGCAAACTATACGGCAATATAAAAACATTGATAGCAATATAAAGACCGATACGGATAAGGCGACGCCATTTGAGTTTTAAACGTCGTGTTTGAAACTACACGTTAAAGAATTGCAATACTGATTTGTCCTTACCAACATTAATTACGAATCAGGCCGATAGTGCAGATATAAAATAAGAAGCTAGTTAAGCGGTATACTAAGAAGTGTAACACCACTGTTGAAGTATGGTCCAAATTGTACAAGAAGCGCTAAGAAGAGGGACCAACATCTTTGTAACCTCATAGAAGTGCGTCTGCCGGATAATAATATTATCGGAAACAATTTTCCAACTTTTTTATACAACCACAAACCAGTTACTCCTTTCAGATTACATTTGCCTTACATAACTAGAAACTGAAAGTGGATTCGTTGTAACAGGTCTAAACTTACAGATACAGCGATATTAAGAAAACTGGGAAAGCAGACAAAAACATTTCTTTAAAAAAATAATATAAATTCAAAGTATATCACAATGCAAGAGTATTTTGAGCCAAAAAAAAACGGTCTAATGTGGTTAATGACTTTTCTTTTGCCTTTTATGCAACTTAGCATCTTCCTCTTTGAGGAATGAGCAAAAATCTGCCATCATAGCTGGATCCCACCGTTCTTAGTACACCTTATTCCTGTTGTTCAGACATCTTGATGGAACCTCTCTTTTTGTTCATCACTCATTGCACCAAGATTTCCAGGAAAAAAGTCTAAATGAGAATGTAGAAAATCAATTTTGTGCGACATTCTGCATCTAAATGTTGGCACGACTGAAGCAGTTCCTATACTAAAAGTTGACAGTTTTTTTGATTTCTTTAGTACCCAGAAAACCTTTGAAGACTGCGATGAAACAGTTCCATGATTGGATTTAATTTTTGGATAAACGATTCGCTCTTAACCAATTTTCTTATTTTCGGATCTACAAAAACTCCTTTTAGCTTAGCATCACTAAGGTGATGGAAAACTGTCTTTAATTACTTAAATCCTTCGTTGTCTGTGTCATTGCTTTAACAAAATTTTTCATTAACTCGAATTTAATGTGTTTTGGGATTTCTTAAAGTCGGGTACTTGATGTAATTGCTTCCCGGTTGATACGTAATTCCCGCAGGCCAATCCTTCTTAATGATCCTTCATTGCTAGACTGTCCCACAAGTACAAAAACATTTTGTGAGGTCACTCCACAATCCAAGGAGTACAATAATGATTTTGAGGTCTCCTCAAATTGCCCTATTGTATTTCCGGTAATTGATTAATTTCAAAATCAAATCCATACACGTTTCTCTCATAACCTCGGATTGAGCTATTGGCATAGAGGATGTTTTCTTATCGTTACACAAAAGGACTGATTTTAAGCTGTATTTTGATAAGTCAATAAAATGCCGCCATTCAGATGTTTATAAGACTCTGAGTATCGTGACATTCACATAAAGATCCTTCCATTTTAAAATATGACTTAAAATGTTCGTTTTGCTTTCTAAATGAAGACATTGTCACACCACGTGCCAAAAAAACACATTGCTGTGGCCTACAACCCAATAACTAGGATTTTTAGAAAACCTAAGTCTTTAGCCAAAGATTCAGTTAGCACTGGTTGATGAGGTGAGGTGTTCCTGAAAGTTCAAATGATGAGTCTTCCAGGCTCATCTGACTTGACAAATTGTATGAAGTAGACACAATATCTTCATCTCTGTCAAGAATCGAAGATGATGAAGTGAATGGCGCACTTGGCACAGAATAGTTATTTCTGTGGGGGATAGATCGCGATGCTGATGGCAAAGCAGATATTTTAACTTACGGTGATCCTTCTTCGAGTATCCGGGGACACTTGATCATCTGCCTGATTGGAAGCCTCTCGCCTCAACATAGGAACTGCAACGGCATTTCTTTCGTTTACCCTTCATCCACTTCAAAAGTCGCATGTAACAAAGAAATACAGAAGGTACTAGATATTCACGTCTTTTCAATATCTCCAATTCTAAACCCAGAATAGGAGCATTAAACTACTTTTACAAATGGATATTACACCTGTCACAATACTTTGATGGCTTGTTGTCTGAAAGGTGAGGGTAGGACAACAAAAATGTATGATTACTGTTTTCGTTGTCTGACCCTAGTTCCCTTGATTATATTGTTACAATCATTACCTATGCTGCAACATTAGTTGAACTTAATTAGCTGTTAGAATACTTTGCTTATTACTGTTTCTCTAATTTCGTTATTTGGTATTTTCTTAGATATACTACTTTTTTAAATTAAATGAACTTCTGTATTAAATCGTTAAAATGTTGATCGCCACTCGCACTTAATACTTATTTTCACGATTTGGGGTTACTGCTGTACAGCTCTTATATCCGGATTTAAAAAGGTCAAGTACAACTTTCTCTATTGGGTTTGGACGTTAATGGCGACATTTTGATTTCCTGACGAAAATTGAATTTTCTGGGTTTATTTAATCCATCGACGTGCGTCGGCTTTATATTTATTCTTCAAGTCATAAAATGATTATTTGTACATAATTTTTTCATACGCTTTAAACGGTTCTTCTTTTCTTTTCTGTTTTAAAAAGTTCTTCAACTTTCGACCATCAACACAATCTCCGCCTTAAAATGATCAGTGCTTTAAAGGCAACATTTTTATTAACTATTTGATCTACGAACGTAACCTATTAACTAATGCTTTTACTATAAAGACGCATCAGGGTAAGAATTTAACTATTAACTTTCGCTAGTTCTCATTTATTTATTTCAGGAGGTCGAAAACTACTTTTGCTTTTCGAAACACAGACATCAGCTGTTATCGAACTTGTTAAATCCTACATTGCCTGAATTTAGTATTAATATTCTGTAATTGTTACCTCATTAAGGTAAGATCTCTTTTCATGCTTTCGCTTTAGTTTTATGTAATTATTTACAGAGGTACCTAGTAACGAGTAACTATAAACTGTGTTTGGTTCTGATTTTCATGCCACGATTGTAGAAATTTATGAAATCTCTCTGTTACTGTGCTAAGATTAAACACCAGATGGAAGTGGTAGAATGAGGATACCATCTAACATCTTTTGGACAGCCTTTAATATCTACAGTCAAGACTATCTGGATATTGACAGCTAAGTTACCGATTATCTCTATGCTCTTGATGATGTGCTTTGGTGGTTTATTTGTGCATATGTAAACGAACTAAACCTATATTACTGTACAGACAACGCATTTTATATTTAAGCAGCTATACATAACTTTTAAGTATTCAATTGTAAAGTCAGTCAGTTTTATATGTACTGTCTGTTTACATTTTTTCATCAGTTAAGATCTTATACATATAAAAACCTATACGGGTTAATTCAGCCTTAATGCGGCCTTAAATTTGTGAAATTATATACACTCATTAATCTTTTAGCAAAGAGTAATACATTCTATTACTCTTTGCTTTTAGTTATTAAAAGCAATTGCCTATCTGTTGACTGCCCTGTTTCAAACTTTATTGTTTATATACTGTATGATTATGCTTATGCTGAATCCATCTTTTTTTGATCTGAAAATTGTTGAAATTGCTCAATTAAAATAACGTAGCTTTGAATTATCCACAATTACACAGTTAATTTGTAAATTCAATTTAATGTATTTTATTAGTTAGATTGAGTATCTACCTAAATGATTGATTCCTTTGTTGCTACATTCTAATTTAAAAGAACATTAATCTAGACATTAAGTTTACTACTGTCGAAGATAACTGTAGGTGTTATCGAAACGTTTAGATTGCATAACTTAAATATAAAAAGTATTTTAATATGTACTTGAGCTTTATCCTGTCTTGAATTTTTTACGTTTGCTATAAAGTTATATATTTCTGAGTATCTTTCTCTCAATATAGGTACTAATTTCTTCGGATTTCCAGCCCGAAATTTATTCTTCGCACTTTGATACTGTTGTAATGTTCCCTTTTCCTTTCTTATGCGCGAAGCACTCATAACATGCAATATTTTCATCTGTTTCATGTATTTTGAGAACCATCAGACCATTTGCAACCTTATGTTGGATTATGAGCGGGTCAGTGCGTATTTGCGTGTGTAAGTGCGTGTGTGCGTGTGTGCGTGTGTGCGTGTATGCGTGTGCGCGTGTGTGCGTATATGCGTGTGTGCGTGTGTGCGTGTGTGCGTGTGTGTGTGCGAGTGTGCGTGTGTGCGTGTGTGCGTGTGTGCGTGTGTGCGAGTGTGCGTGTGCGTATGTGTTGTGTGTGTATGAGTGTTGTGCGTGCGTTTGTGTGTGATTGAAAAAAACGAAAAGGTTTTTATTAAACACCTTTAAATATTAAAGCCTCTTTTATGAAATTTTGTTGTGGTGTAATTACTAAGCCCTAAAAAATCAAAGGTATGCATATAATAACTTTTGTCAATATCGGAAAAGCTGTCAAATGATAACATACACTAAAAGCACCATTTTTTAAACAATATTCAGTTTTGGATTTTATGTAAATAGTCTGACCAACACGAAACAAAAATAATTTTTAATATACCAATGAACTTCATGCATTAAGAGAAAGTATGTAAGTAAAATAGTAAACAAGTAGTTATCGTAACAAATTATTAATGTTAAACAGCAAACTTGATCAAAATTATTATTCTGTATTTAAAATATCTGTTGGTCAGTCTATCAGATCAACCTGTTCGTTATTAAAGGTATTCTCTGTTTACGTTTATAAATTTCACATGCTTATAAAAGATCTAATTTGTTTTTACTTTGTGTGTGTGTGTCTGTGTGTCTGTGTGTCTGTGTGTCTGTGTGTCTGTGTGTCTGTGTGTCTGTGTGTCTGTGTGTCTGTGTGTCTGTGTGTCTGTGTGTCTGTGTGTCAGTGTGTCTGTGTGTATGTGTGTCTGTGTGCCTGGGTGTCTGTGTGTGTGTGTGTATGTGTGTCTGTGTGTATGTGTGCATGTGTGTCTGTGCGTCTGTATCTGTGTGCCTGTGTGTCTGTGTGTCTGTGTGTCTGTGTGTCTGTGTGTCTGTGTGTCTGTGTGTCTGTGTGTCTGTGTGTCTGTGTGTCTGTGTGTCTGTGTGTCTGTGTGTCTGTGTGTCTGTGTATCTGTGTGTCTGTGTGTATGTGTATCTGTGTGTATGTGTGTCTGTGTGTATGTGTGTCTGTGTGTCTGTGTGTATGTGTGTCTGTGTGTCTGTGTGTCTGTGTGTCTGTGTGTCTGTGTGTCTGTGTGTCTGTGTGTCTGTGTGTCTGTGTGTCTGTGTGTCTGTGTGTCTGTGTGTCTGTGTGTCTGTGTGCCTGTGTGCCTGTGTGTCTGTGTGTCTGTGTGTCTGTGTGTCTGTGTGTCTGTGTGTCTGTGTGTCTGTGTGTCTGTGTGTCTGTGTGTCTGTGTGTCTGTGTGTCTGTGTGTCTGTGTGTCTGTGTGTCTGTGTGTCTGTGTGTCTGTGTGTCTGTGTGTCTGTGTGTCTGTGTGTCTGTGTGTCTGTGTGTCTGTGTGTCTGTGTGTCTGTGTGTCTGTGTGTCTGTGTGTCTGTGTGTCTGTGTGTCTGTGTGTCTGTGTGTCTGTGTGTCTGTGTGTCTGTGTGTCTGTGTGTCTGTGTGTCTGTGTGTCTGTGTGTCTGTGTGTCTGTGTGTCTGTGTGTCTGTGTGTCTGTGTGTCTGTGTGTCTGTGTGTCTGTGTGTCTGTGTGTCTGTGTCTGTGTGTCTGTGTGTCTGTGTGTCTGTGTGTCTGTGTGTCTGTGTGTCTGTGTGTCTGTGTGTCTGTGTGTCTGTGTCTGTGTGTCTGTGTGTCTGTGTGTCTGTGTGTCTGTGTGTCTGTGGGTCTGTGGGTCTGTGGGTCTGTGGGTCTGTGGGTCTGTGTGTCTGTGTGTCTGTGTGTCTGTGTGTCTGTGTGTCTGTGTGTCTGTGTGTCTGTGTGTCTGTGTGTCTGTGTGTCTGTGTCTGTGTGTCTGTGTGTCTGTGTGTCTGTGTGTCTGTGTGTCTGTGTGTCTGTGTGTCTGTGTGTCTGTGTGTCTGTGTGTCTGTGTGTCTGTGTGTCTGTGTGTCTGTGTGTCTGTGTGTCTGTGTGTCTGTGTGTCTGTGTGTCTGTGTGTCTGTGTGTCTGTGTGTCTGTGTGTCTGTGTGTCTGTGTGTCTGTGTGTCTGTGTGTCTGTGTGTCTGTGTGTTGTGTGTCTGTGTGTCTGTGTGCCTGTGTGTCTGTGTGTCTGTGTGTCTGTGTGTCTGTGGGTCTATGTGTCTGTGTGTCTGTGTGTCTGTGTGTCTGTGTGTCTGTGTGTCTGTGTGTCTGTGTGTCTGTGTGTCTGTGTGTCTGATTGTCTGTGTGTCTGATTGTCTGTGCGTCTGTGTGTCTCTGTGTCTGTATGTCTGTCTGCCTGTGTGTCTGTGTGTGCGTGTCGGAATTTCTGCGTGTCTGCGTATCTGCGTGTCTGCTTGTGTGCTTGCCTGCGTGTCGTTGTGTCCGCGTGCCCGCGTGTCCGCGGGTCAGCGCGTCCGCCTGTCCGTGTGTCCGGGTGTCCGATGTCCGTATGTCCGTGCGCCCGTGTGTCCGTGTGTGTGTCCGTGTCCGTCTGTGTGTGTCCGTGTGTGTGTCTGTGTGCGTGTCCGTGTGTGTCTGCGTGTGTGTGTATGTCTGTGTATGTGTGTGTGTGTGTGTGTGGATGTGTGTATGTGTGTGTGTGTGTGTGTGTGTATGTATGTGTGTATGTGTGTGTGTGTGTACGCGCGCGAGTGTGTGTATGTGTGTGGTTGTATGTTAACCTACACGATAACTCCAGAACAAAAACACTAAGTATAGTTCTTTTCACATTAAATGGTTGACCTACCATATTATCTCATTAATCCCATTATGTAGCTTGGCGATAATGAAGGAAAGTATAAAGCTACGGTACAGGGTCGATCTACGGAAAACAGGTAATACTGAAACTCGTGTGATATGTTTATATTAATTTAATCAGTCAAACGTAGAGATAGGATTCGTTAAAACCATTTTTCGTGAAACATGGTTTTAATTAAAATTTAGTATTTGAGCTTGTTTTCGGTTCCCCTGGAGGTCATTAGATTTTGTATGGGATTCATCGGAGGTAATGGGGGGTTATTAGGAGCTGTTTTTTGTTTTTATCAAATATGTGTGAAAACCAGTATATTTGAAAGATATAAAAATACCAATATATAGACCTTAATAATATAGTTTATTTTCTATGCAATTTTTTGATTTTGATTGATTATGAGAAAATATGCAAATATTTATTAAGGAAACTTTAATATTACATAACTCTTCTTTACAAAGTTTCTTAGTATAAATCGAAATAAGCGTAAAAATTAAATAAGCATAATTGAAAATGCTTAAACTGTATTATCGCTATTTGTATAGAAGCGGGCGACTTTGGAAATTTTTTAAAGCTAGTATCTAGATGTCTATTAATCCCTATTCAATATGAAGGTTCAAACGTCTGTTTGATGTAGAATGTTGTTTTTGTTTTTACAGTGTTGCCTATTATCGTAATTAACGTATGATAAAAGAGGTTGCATAATTATCATAAAAAAAATATTTTGTTTCCTTTAATTTCCATTTTGAAGGTTGGAAGTCGAGTGCTGTTACACACCAGATATCTTTATATTACCAAAATGTAAACATTTAATGTTGGTTTGTGAAGTCATAAGGTGATTATTTACTATTAAACGTTTGGCACAGTTTTATTTGTCTATATGTTTATATTTCTAAGTGTTTGTCCAAAATAAACAGAATTACAGAGTGTGCAGTTTAATTTCTAAACATTTGACTTCAAAATTTCGTTAGATGAATCTTTGGCATTAAATAAACATTTAAGAACGTTGTTATTAGTTTTGCAAGCTACTTTGTACTTCTTGTTTTGTTGTAATCTATAAAAGGAGTTTTGGAATTACACTGTATTTAAAACATTAGTACTATTAAATACCGAATTTCACGAAGTAAGGTTAAAGAATATAAATTTAACGTTAGTTTTTGTTTGTAAGTATTTTATGTTCTTACTACTCTTTGATTCTGCTGCGAACTCTTGAACGAATGAGCTTCCATAATTCCAATGCGGATGCACCTGATTTAGGTTATTTACAATTTCTCACATTCCCTAGATTACGTTGTGAAATAATATCGACCTTTTTGAATTTAAGTTGTTAAATCCTAAGCTGCACAACTTTAAAGCCAAAGACAGACCTTTTTTCAACTACTTAGTACTTTTTCATCGTTTCAAATTATTTCTCAATTAAATACTGCTTTGTAAACAACTGAATACTAAAAAGAGTTTAAATAAATATTTATTATGCGATAACTTACACAGATTACTATTCCCTAAAATCTTAAGCTGTTCAATAATGAATAAAGAAAAAATACAATCTTGTAAAATGTATTTTTGCTTTATTAATTAAGAAATGAATTATATTTCATTTTAGTTAAGAATTTTACTTGTATAATTATATTTCCTTGCGGCAAAAATGCTTCAAAATATATATTAGGTCGCGTGGTTAATGAGCTGTATTGCAATATTGATTCGCTTTAATGGTTAGAGTAATGGGCGAAATTCCCCTTCAACAAATAATTTTAGTGATAAAAGAACCATTATGTAGCCGTTTATAACAACGAACAACCCTATATAATTATTGCAGATAAAGTTTGCTGAAGGGTTAGCTCGTTATAAGATACTTAATTGTGTAGAGAAATTAATTGAGATTAAGACTATAAAACAGTTCTTTGTTTTTGTTTTAATTTGTTTGTTTCTCCTAAAAGATTTTGTGGTTATTAGTTTCTGGTAATAAAAAGGAAATAAACACTCCAGTGCTTGGTAATACCTATAGCATTGTAATTACATGTGTATAATTTATGATTTTCCCATAGACTGGAAAGTGATATTCTTTAAAGCAGATTTTTTCGATTTATGAAATAAGTAAAAGTCGCGTGATATTTCACAATCGATCTCAATCCCAACAAACGAACACGTTGTCCGTTTTTCAAGCGTAATCATCTGAAAATGCTCCAGTATTAAACGGTTTCACTTAGAATGCCTATCAAAAATAATATTTTAGTTTCTTTTACATGACAAGTTTTCAAAATCTTTCACACAATATATTTTTCAACTTTTTTTAGTTATTCTTTCTGTCGTTTCCAGACATTTCATCAATTTGATAAAGGTAAATTAGTATACGTGTAGCCTTGAAAGAAGGGGTCGAAAAACGGGTATCAGAGGAGCACATCTATTATTATTACGATAATGTTGTGATTTATTGCAGTGTTAAAATTAAAGCTGGATGTATAAACTTGACGTTGCTGTTTGTAGTACTTTTCCACGGACGTTCGTGCAGTTCAAACATAACCAACTTTTAAGTTTCGCCGCTGCCGTTCGACATTCAACCAATACCAGGGCTTACAAAATTGACTTCCTATGACATACTACTGCCTAAGTAAAAAGACTACGGCTCGTGCATTTCGTCTTTCACTTTTTCGTGGTTTACGTTATAGCATTGTTTATACGTTTATAAGCAATAATTATATGTATTTTAGTGCGAACTTGTGTGGCATATACTTCAGTTCAGTCCAGTTTTCATTTCTGTTCTGGAAGTTGAAAAATAATTAAATTATGCAGCAAGAATTAGAGGAAGTTTTAGGTGATGTGTTGTCCACATTTCACAATTCACATTTTAATTTGTACTTTTTACACACAAAACGTTGACGTACTTAGTCTGCTTATTGACGTACTACAACAATACGAGTTTTTGTATGACCTCAGCCACAAAGATTATAAAAATACCAAAAAGAAAGAGCAAGCATAGCTTGAAATTTCGGAAATCACAAACATAAGTGGTACATAAATTTGTAAAGTACCTATATTTTCATAGTGGTTTAGTGGACGATTGTATGAGGCTATGGAAGAACCTGAGGGATCGGTTTACAAGAGAAAAACGGCTAAAGACCTCAGGTTCAGAAGGTGGGTATTTTTACAGAACACATACATCAACACAATCATCGACCTACAAAGTAAAAAATCTCGGAAGAGAATCTACTCTACGCCCCACCTCGTTTTCATCCTCAGGATGGTCCGGAATAGATAACATTCTCTCTCCTCAATCAGAGTGGGAGGTAATAAATAACACATATACAAATACTGGTGTGGACTTGGATGAGACTGGTATCTCATTTTCCAACCACCTCACGCAGTAACAAAGGTAATTTTTACATGCACAGTTAACTATAAGTACGTTATAAGTTTAACGAATAGTGAGCACTACATCCGGCAAAAAAGAAGAAATAGCAGCTGGGCTTGAATCAGCCAAGCAGATTGTGGCTGCTATTGAAAATAAAAAGAGTGCTGTTCCAGATCAGAATTGCACTTTTGTGGAGTACATATATTCTCGCCTATCTGAAATGCTTCCCATTGAGGCAAAGGAGGCACGACGAAATTGATTAAGAATTTTAGAAGATTTATAATTTATGATTAAATACTTATAATCTTAAGTTTGTGCATATTATTAGTTCCTAAGTTACCATTAAATATTTATAGTCTTAAGTTTAAACATATTACTAGTTTGCAAGTTACGATTAAATATTTAGAATCTACAGTTTGAACGTATTACTACAGATTATACTTAAGTTATTAAATAATAAACTGGCTAATTGAAAAGCCTTCCTCTATTTACCATTTCATATTGCCACAGAACTTGGCCATTTTCGGAAAGAAAATAGTCGGATTTGTATAGACCACCTTACGAGCAATGTTGGCCCCAGTCCTTCCTACTGATGGAAGGGGAGTTTCCTCTCCAGCCTCCATTTTCATTGCCATTGGTGTCGACAAATCCGGCAGGACAAATATTGTGCAAAACAACAACAGCTTTGACAATATTATCAACATTCTCCACATTGGCATTTATAGTTGTTTTCAATATCCTCCATCTGGCAACCAATACACCAAATGTGTTTTCTATAGTTTGCCTAGCTCTTAATCAAAGATAATTAAAAATACGTTGCTTGTCGGATAAATTTTTTCCTGGATAGGGTCGCATTATGTACTCCTTCAGCGGGAAGGCTTTGTCCGCAACAAATAAATGCGGTAATACACTATTACTAAACGGCAAATGACTTGGTTTAGGAATATATACTCTACCTTCCTCTAAGCGCTTTCCAAAAATACTATTTTTTAAAACACCGACATCACTTTGCGAACCATAAGCTCCAATATCGACAAAGGTGAATCGATACTGACTATCACAAGCTGCTGAAGGTGCAATACTAAAATTATGTTTATATGTGTAAAACAGGGATCCTGAACGTGGAGGCGCTTTGATATTAACATGCTTCCCATCGATGGCAACTAAGCAATGGAGCATATCCTAATGCCGTAAGAAGCCATCTGATATATCGCGCCATTTCAAATAAATCGGGCAAAGCTGGTCCCATATCACTGCACACGTTTCATGGATTATTTTGTGTACGGTTGTTATGCCCACGCTAAATGTCCAATCCAGGACTTGCATATTTGTACCTTGAGATAGATAATCTAAAACACATTAATTGTATTAGGTAGCAAATAGCAAACTTATAATTAACCGCTGTTCAGGAGAACTGGTATCACATCTTATTTGACGTTTTAGATATGGTTTTACAATACCTAACTTTATTCCAAATGCTTGCGCGGTCATTCTTGTATACTTACAGGATTGGGGAGCATCATACTGTTTCATTTTTTCGTAATATTGATAATTCGTTGAAATTCTTCCCCTATTGATGGGTCGTGTTTTAAATCGGCGCGATCGTCTTTGTTTTAATAATTTCAGCGTTGCATAACACACCAATACGCCTGCAAAGGCTAAATACATATATATATATATATATATATATATATATATATATATATATATATATATATATATATATATATATATATATATATATATATATATATCATCCATAGTTACACGAGGATAATCAACACGATACAGTAAGAAGAAATATCAGGTGATGTACGTAGTAGGTTATTTTATTGAAATTGTAGTTACAACCGATATGTCAACGGGAAACAACGCTGGAACGTCAAGTTTATAAATTGTGTATAATCTAAACGGCGAACGCCAACGGTAATGCAACGGCAACCACAACTACAACGTGTTGAACGTCAAGTTTATAAATCCAGTTTAACTGGGCTGGCTAAAAAACTGTATCTTTTAGTTCAAAATGTACAGCATATGTCAACGAGGGTGCAGGGCCGTGCGGTACATTTTTTCAGTATGATGCAAGATTTCGAAATGCCGCCCCTTGTAATAATAAAATAAGTAACCCTAAATTATTTGTATTAAAAAACACACTACAAAATGATAAAGAACTTTTATTTTGTAAATAATACTTTTATAATAATCTGACATTATCAACAACTTTAAACATACAGGGTGTCCGGAAAATACTGGATCAACGCTTAATGGGAAACTCCTTAGCTAAACTTGGGCCAATATGGGTCAATTTGCCTATGCCAAACGTTGGTAATAACAGAGACAGGTTGTTCAAGTTTGATTTTTTTTCTTTTTCTTTAGGCAGTGACTATAGGCACGTGAAAATTGACGAATTATAACCTCAATGTGTCTAAAAAAATGGGAATAAAAAGGAAAATTAAAATCTACGGTAACCTAGGATCCAAGCTACGTTTCCCTACAATCCACCTAGGTTACCGTAGATTTGAATTTTCCTTTTTATTTCCATTTTTTTAGACACATTGAGGTTATAATTCGTCAATTTTCACGTGCCTATAGTCACTGCCTTTTCTTTATCTAACTTTTGACAGATATTTAAAAATGTCATCAAACTTGGCATTCGGGGGTTTTTTGGAATGAGAAATTTAAATTTGTTAACCATTCTATCGTATTTTGAAGAGGGCGCCACCTGCAGGGTTTAGTGTCAGTGTCTTGTATTCAAAGTTTTTTGTGTGACCCTGTATGTAACTTTTGACCCAAGGAATTAATTCCCCTGCCCTTTTTACAAAAAAAAAGGTATACTTAGTAAAAGGCGCTCTGGGCAGCCGTTTTATAGTAAAATAGGTTTGAAACTCGGTTTCACCTTTTAAGACCTGTTAATGTGTATTCAGCAAAATGGAGGACATTTCGCACATTTTTTGAATTGAGTAATTACTTGTACTAATCATTTAAACTTACCCCCAATGTTCAAATTTGTTGCATTACAGATATTTAGCTATAAATTTATTAATAATTAATTTATTGAAATAAAGTTAACGATTTTATTATTCTTTTACCCATAGCGAAGCTTCTGCAGCTAAAATTTCTAACCTACTTTACTAGAAAACGGCTACCCATTGTGGCTTTTACAAAGTATACCTTTTTTATGTAGAAAATACAGGAGAATTAATTCCTTGGGTCAAAAGTTGTATACAGGGTCGCACAAAGAACTCGGAATACAAAACACTGACGCTAAACCCTGCAGGTGGTGCCCTCTTCAAAATACGATAGACTGGTTAACAAATTTAGATTTCCCCGAATGCCACGTTTGCTGATATTTGTAAATAGCTGTCAAAAGTTAGATAAAAAAAAAGAAAAAATCAAACTTTAACACCCTGAATCTCTGTTATTATCAACTTTTGACATAGCCAAGTTGACCCATATCGGCCCAATTTTAGCTAAGGATTATTCCATTAAGCGTTGATCCAGTATCTTCCGGGCACCCTGTATATATTATCAAGAATCTAACTTCTACCTACAATTAACAGTTTTGCAGTTTCCCATTCGGATATAAATTCGTTAAGTTATTTTAGCTAAATAATTTAAAACTTCGATGGGTTGCATAGATCATGGTAGTATTCGGGATACATTCTTCAGTTCTTCTTGAAAATCAGCGGCATTTAAATCTGAATCATTCGTCGCATATGAATTAGATCAAAACAAATATGCAATACAATTTTATTTTCTGAATGTAGAATTTATTGAACTATTACAAATTCAACAGATAGGATTAAGCTTATTTGATATTATGTGGTTTTACCAATGAATCAACAATATCTAATCCCTATATGAACTACAATAACTATAAACTGAACAAAAAGGAAAAGCAGTCTCTGGCACAAATTAATTGGACCATCACCCAATCATAATGTTAAATATTTATTTATCCAAAAAAATCTTGTGCACATTTTTTTTGACAGTTATGTTATATCAAGTGGGTGTTGAAGGAATAATTTATGACGTTAGTTGAGTGACTTAATTCAGTTACTTGTCAAAATGATTCGTGAAAAGTCCTTATCTAACGATATACGAAATTTCATTCTTGTGGACTTTCTGGGCATAAAATTACTCAAAATTGAAGTATTCCTCAAGGAACAGTGATTTAAAAAAACCGAAAAATGCTAATACAAAGGTTAAAACTGGCCATATGCCAAGGGTTACCAAAAGCGATGAGCGTACCCTCCGGAAATGTATTAAACAAGAGCGCAGAGCTTCCTCTCGACAATTTGCTGTGAAATGGGCGCATGCAATTGGTAGACCAATTTCAAAAGGCACTTGTTAGAAAAGAATGAAGGAAATGGGATACGGATTCTACAAGGTTAGTTTTTACAAGCGACATTTTCTAACCTTAAACATTCAAGAACTTATCATCATCTCACTTTAGACAAAAGAAAAACCACTTCTCACAGAGAAACAAAAAGGAAATCGATTTTTATGGGCAAAAGACCACTGAAACTGGGTTCACGCTCAAAGGAACTCAGTTATCTGGAGTGATGAATCTAAGATTGAGGTCTGTGTTGGCGATACACGAAGTAGGGTTATTCAAATGCGAGGCGAAGAATATCACAAAGATTGCTTCAAAAGAAAGGTTAAGTTTCCGGGATCTGTGATGGTGTGAAGATGTATGTCCTCACAAGGATTGATGGCACTTTGTGACGTGAATGATGATTTTATAGTTTATGTGTGTGACGGTTTCCGATAAACTCTAAAATATCTGATGTGGAACACCACACCACCTTCCAACCTACAAAATGGAAATTAAAAGAAATGAAATAATTTTAATAACATTTATTTTTAGGATAATTATGCAACCTCTTTTATAATGTTAATAACGAAAATATGCAGCATTGTAAAAACAGAAACAATTATCTATGTCAAACAGACGTTTAAAACTTCATGTCTGACAGAGGTTAATAGACATCCAGATGTTAATTTAAAAAATTAAAAGAAATGAAATAATTTGAATTTGGGTAACTATGCAACCTCTTTGTTATACGTTCATAACGAGAACAAGCAACATTATAAAAAAAATCTGTCAGAATGAAGTTTAAAACTTCATGTCAGATAGATAATATATTCATGTTAACTTAAAAACATTCCAAAGTCGCCCGCTTCTATAATATATCAATAAGGCAGTTTAACCATTTTCAATTATATTTAATTAATTTTTTGACTTACCTTGCGTTATATTAAAAAACTTTATAAAGAAAAATTATGTAAAATTAAATTTTCTTTAAAAAATACGTCTACACTTTTTCTTCTAAAATTCATCGTTATTCAGATAAAGAAAAAATTTGAACTAATAGTGGACCGCTGATGATGATAGCGTAGCTATCGAAACGCGTTCGGTGTTTTTTAATTTTGTGTGGTACGTGGGTGTATTTTGTTTGTTTTGAACAAACACTTAAATTTTACTTTAGGAAGTTTTTGCCGCTAAATTACGCATCATATCAAAAAATTGCATAGAACATAATTAATCGAAATTTGTAAGGTCTATATGTAGGAAGTTTTATATCTTCGAAATATGCAGCTGTTTTAGAAACATTTGATAAAAACCAAAAACTGCCCCTAATAAACCCTCTCACCGTTGCTGGATTTCTTCCGAAATCTAATCTTCCTCTAAGCCAAATGAAAAAAAGCTTAAATACAAAATTTTAGGTACGTAGGTATTTTCGTTTTGAAGTTATCGTGGATACTAACATACATCGATACACACACACACACACACACACACACACACACACACACGCACACACATAAAGGCCTTGTGGAAAAAAAGGAAAAGGCCACGTATTTCATTCCCTCCCCAAGGGGGAGGGCAGGCTGCTCGAGCTTCTTCAGTCACAATCATGGATTCCCAGCATATATACATTATGTATATATACATAGTGGGAATAAGGATGGGTGTGGTCAGGATAGGATCGGAAGGAACGGAGTTAGGGTTCTGAGGTGGAATATACTACCGCAGCATTCGCCTAAGTAGCCGCACATGAATAAAACTTTAACTATACTTAACTACAGGTACAATTTGTATAAACAACAAAAAATATTTACGTTAACAAAACTAAAGTATGCCAGAGAGCAATATTAATAATGCAATTCTACAAAAATCAAACGTCAAATTGGAAAAATTGAAAATTCTAACCTCTAATGTAATCTAGCTTGTTTCATATCTGGAGAAATAATAATTGGTATAAACATATTTTCACATCGTTGCCAAAACGCCTTGTAATTATTGACAAAACTTCACTAACAAGAACAGAATAAATTACATTTAATTTTTGATTAATACACAACAATATCCCACGCCGTTGAACACAAAATTACAAAGAAAAAAATGAGAACGTCGTTTATTCTCTATTTTCATGTCTTAATTGAGTACAAAATTGAGCATAATATAGTTTTTCCAAGCAAATATAACACAGATTTCAGTGTAAAATTAGAATTTAATCTTATACTTAAAAACTGTATTTTATTTTCTACAAAGAATTGTAAAATAAAATTGCAATTTAATTCAGTAAGGTAGAGAAGCTCAGAGAACTTAAATTAAAATTTATTTTGTAATTTTCTCCAATATTTTTAAAGCAATGTCTATGCAATGTAAATGAAATGTTAAACAGAATTGTGTTAAAAGGGGTTATGAGAAGAGTTCAGGAAAATACAAGAAACCTACTTGAAATAAAGTACAAGAAACTTGAAAAACACTGAAAACTGTTGGAAAACGAAATGAATTTACGAACTTATTTGTGAAAAAAAAAATAATTTAGAAGCTTCTCATCCTGATGTGTTAGAAAACGACGGAAATGACTAGCTTAAAGGCGTCAGCAGATTTTCTATTCACATTTTTCATCGATGCGTGCCAGATATTGAAATATTTTAGACATTCATAGAAGTAAAGGCAAAATCGTTTTTATCCGGAAATTGTAAACGCGTTTTCCTAGTGAAATATTGTACTTTTGAGTTGAATGTTATTTTACTACTGCTGACATTTTTTCTATAAAAAGAAAAACTTTAATCTTATTTTGAGATTACTCGAAATCGAGATTCAGTTTTATATTTTGTGATGATAATACAATTGGATCATTTTTTATGATTAATCTAAAAAAAGGTTCAATTTTCTCGTCAATTTTTCATTTCCTCTTCAACTACTTCTTTGTATTTAAAAAAGATTATTTTTATTGTAGTACAAATGGAAGGTAGAAAGAAAAAGTGGTAAAAATACACTATTGTCTATATAACATCATGAACTTTTTACGACTTATGTGAACTCTATTTTATACGAGTGTGTGGTAAACCACCAAGAATCAGAGCCTCATGGGAGATAAAGATTGTAAGATACATTTCTGAACACCACGAAACTAAATTAACTCATTATCGCTTGTTCGTGCAGAATATTACAGACATCTTCACCAACTCAGTATAAGTTTGCCTTTGCAAACGAAAACCGAAAAAAATTGAGCGTATTTAAAAATTAATTAGAGAGTTTCATTAGTTAATTAAAAAAGCTTTTAATCAAACGTGCAGTTGGAACATTTTTAGAAGTTGCTTTAAATATTGAATGTAAATTGCAAACAATAAATTAGGGAGGTTGAATTATTTTAATGTCTTAAACACACCCAGATGAGGCGAAAATGGTTTTAATAACTATTTTATATAAATATTTTCTTACAGATAATTACTTTTATGTTTTACAGTTGGTCAAACATATGTTACCTACATTTTCATTAATTCAATTGGTTAACAAGGGATGTGAGGTAATACGTAACTTCAATCAATATCAATTTAAAACAAATTGAGGGAAAACGTCCTCATCAATTTATATCATGTATGGTCTCGCCTGTGGAATAAAATGAAAGTTGACACTCGAAATGTGGTTGATATAGAGGGAATAAAAATTGGGAAACTGTTTTCTGTCTTTTATAACCGCTAAAGAAAACGTTATGTTAATAATTATTTTAATCAAGTTAGTGCCTTTTTTAATCTTTTCCATTTTAATTGGGCAAATAAGAAAAATACGGAGACTTCTGACATTGGAGGGATTTAATAACGTTTTCGTTTATTGTAGTTTCATTCCAAAATATATATATTTATGCACGATTAAATAAATACTTTGTAATATGATAATTACAACCAAATTTTTTTGATGTAACCGTATTTTTATAGCCCACGGACGTCATTATGACCAACAGACCATAATAAAAAGGCAAACAACTATAGGCACAAAACTATGACTTTATTTAAGAATATATACAATGCAATTATTACAATTAGTCATGTTTATACTAGGTGGAACAATTCCTTAATTTCATTCATCATATTTCTGCAAATATCTCAGTTATTGAGTTTAAAGCTAACTAAACCAAAACGTCATATGAATTATTGGCGTGCCTGCTTTTGTACTCATTTTCATGGTAACGCATCAACACCGACTTTCTTAAATGAGAAATGTAACTCTTTTGCAAACAATGTTATAATTAAATTTAAATATTCTATATATTAATATGCAAACAATTTTGTGTGCATTGCGGGCATAACTGCTTTATATGGTCCTAAGACCCTATTCTAACCCTCGCGCTAGTGCACTCGGGCTCGAAATAGCGTCTCGAAACATAAGAACCTCATTATACCCTTAATACATAAATAACTAGTATAAACAGCTAAGTAAGTGAAATAAAGAGAACAGTAAAATAAAAATTACTATTATTATCTATAAAACCTAAATTTATTAGTATTTAAACCTTTAAATCCTTTGGACAATTTATTATACAGCTTGACAGAGTTGTTGTCACGGTCGTGATTTCAGCGAGTATCTGTCATTTCGAAACCATATGTTACACATTAATACCGGACATCTGAAATGTAGTAAGTTCATGAAACTGAAATTGATAGCCCATACATTTTAGAAGCTTTTAGATTGTAACGGTTTTCTTTACGTATTTGAAGATATTTAAAATTATTGCAAATGGTAATCGCATTTAGAATCCCTATTTTGAAAACGAAATGTAATTTTTGGTTTGTTTGTCGAATTGGAGATTTAAATTAAGATTTGGTTTACACGATTGGCATCGATTGTTAGTGAAATCCCTTTCACTAATTAGGTTGAGAATTTATTAGTTTCTTTGTAAATAATAGTTGTTCGTGTTTCTGTAAATTTTGTCAATCATAATAATTAATGTCCTTAAAATTACGTCGTTGGAAAATTATATGCCGTATTAAAATTGCTATTTTGCATTCAAATATAGTGTAGATAAGCATACACCGTAGTTTGTTTTAAAAACGTTTTGAGCTACGGACTGACGGAAGTTATTCGATAAAAAGTTTTGATCATAAACAAAGCGTCGCAATGAAATCATTAACGCAAGGGATATCAATTACGTTCAAAACAAACCGCTTGTTACATTGTGTCTTTTTCTGATGCAATTTTTCAGTTCGGCTCACGAATTCAACTCGTTTTGGCGCAATTTAAAATTTAAGTAATAAACTGTTATGATTGGTTAATTAAACTGTAAGAAGATAAAATGGAAGATGGTGAATTCTAGAGGATGGTGAAGGCAGTCTCGGTAGAAATGTAGACGGCTCGCGCTTTCTTTTTGTCTTGTGGTTTCGCAATGTACGCGGAAGGGTTGATGGAGTGAGAGGGAACTACTTATACCATACCGTGAGTGTGTACCGAACGTTACCCTAAAAGGATTTTCCGCATCCACCGGTTGGGATATTATCGAGTTTTACACACCCCCGGTTTATCATATCGTCTTCGTTTGTCAATAGTGACAATTTTCGGTCATAGAATTACTTGGTCTTAGAGTTTTTTTATTAGGTGCTGAAACTTTAATTTTGTCGAACTGTTTTACATTTTGGTTATACGGATTAATTCTAACGAATTTCTGGTTAAAGGGGTAGGCTCGCGTATAGCGCTGCTTTAATAAGTTTTAAGTAGATAAAAGTAAAGTAGGTAACTATAAATAAAATTATATTTGTGTACATATTATCATTAACCAGATGAAGAAGTGATCGTAGTGTATGGGTTTTTGGTTTAAAGATTTGCCGTTATAAAGTTTATGTAAACATAAATTTAAGAATTAAAAAGCTGTTTCCATCAATTATATACCGAGTGAAGCGATTGCTGATATATTGTAGTGAGAAAGAAAAGGAAGTTCGATTAACCATTTGTGCTGCGTGAAAGTGATTACACATTTTTCTGAATTTGTATGTGCTGGCGGTTTTAATAAAATGTTTGTATTCATTTAGACGAGTCAATAGCCCTTTGATTTAATTTTAATTTAGGAACGTCTAGACAGCAATTTAATATATACAGCATACTGCAGGAATTATTACAAATCAGACTGTAGAAATTTTATTTAAGAGTATATATGCACAATATATATATATATATATATATATATATATATATATATATATATATATATATATATATATATATATATATATATATATATATATATATATATATATATATATATATATATATATATATATATATATATATATAGAAGGAACATGCCCAATCGTATGACGTGAATATGATTTTTAGTTG
Source organism: Vesta saturnalis (assembly GCA_036346205.1). Lineage (NCBI taxonomy): Eukaryota > Metazoa > Arthropoda > Insecta > Coleoptera > Lampyridae > Vesta > Vesta saturnalis. The sequence continues at coordinate 6,042,643 of JARFJB010002209.1, read as the reverse complement.
TACTCATAAGCGGTTCGTTTGGGCGGGGCATTAGACATTGTTATTCATAAGTTTTTTTTCAAAATTTCGCAATTTTAACATAGTTCTTTTTCATAAAAGAATGATAGTCTTGTCTCAAGTCGCGTGTGTGCGTGTGTGCGTGT